>JAOTQH010000070.1:3723914-3738622 GCA_025631255.1 Cornus kousa | reverse complement strand
ATATGTGTTAACATGATTAGTTTTGTTAGTTCGGGTGTTATTTGATTCTGTCGGGTTATATGCATATTTTTAATAGTGGAATGGGGATTTATGATATTATCCCTTTATATTACTCTAAATGACTCAAGTTTATTTTGATCTATCCAGTACACAGAAGTTTCACTTTCAGGTGAATGAAGCTGATCAGCTTAATATTATGCAAATGAATCCATGATTATTTATTCTAAAGCAAATTGATTGGGTCTATTGAAGAGCTTTCTCTTGTCCAAAGAAAAACTAAATGCATCATATTACATTAGAAAGGTCATGGTAATGCGGATGCATAAATTTATTGCAGGTGTTGACTGGCATCCTAATCTGCGTATGGACCAAAATCTGATTTCACAAGGAGATTTACCTCGATTTGTAATGGACTCTTATGAAGAATGCCGGGGTCCTCCTCGGTTATTCCTTCTCGACAAGTATGATGTTTGATTTGTGTTTACCTGAGCAATATCACATAAAGTAAAAGCACGTCTTTCTTAAAGAATGAAAATCTTATAAAAAATTATGTGGCTTCTAACAGGTTTGATGTTGCGGGTGCTGGGGCATGTCTGAAGCGCTACACTGATCCGTCATTCTTTAAAGTGGAATTATCATCCTCTGGAATGACAAATGCAGAAATTCAGAGGGAGAAGAAAATCCGCAAAGCTAAGGTAAATTAATGAAAAGAACATCTTAATGGACACAATATTTGTTGCAATCACTGTGACTGCAGAAAGTAGTGCTTTGCTTCTGGTTCAATTTTCTGCTCCCGCCCCTGTCTGCCCAATTATTATCCTTGGTCTGTTTGCTTAACTCTCTAAAATGAGTCAAAATCTTCTTTACTGATATCACCGGATCTATATTTCTGTAATCAAATTAAATCAAAGTAAAGTAAATCAAGCCACATGAATTCTGTGATAACCCCGAATTTCCACATGTAGGTTGGCCAGGCCCACACCCGAAGACCTGGGGATATCAAAACAATTTAGTATTTAAATGAACACAGATTACAAAAAGAAATAAAGAGAATAAATAATTCGCTGAAAGAATTCTATTAAGTAAATAACTAAATACACAAAGCACATACACAAACAAGAATCATAGCAACCAAGTCATTTCATACAAACAAAATCAACATGCCAACAAATCAATCAACACTCAAGCACATACATACACACAATCATCATACCTTTAAATCAATTAAAACAAATAAACAAATAATTCAATTTAAAACAAATAAAACCATTAAATCCAATTAATTTAATTAAATAATTCCTCCAAAATATAGGGGTATTAACCTACATGTGGAAATTATCACAAATTCTATCTTGAGAATATATGTTCCAATGCTCCTGGTGTTAATTACCCCGAATACTGAGGTTTGATTTGACAAGATCTCTCTCATTGGTAAATTAAATCAGTTTTGACGAAAAACAAGAGTAATTTGTTCTCCCAGGATTAAAAGCTATTTGCTTTAGCAATGATAAGAAAGTATCACATGACAGATTTAGATGATATAATCTTATTGGCAATCCTGTTTTATCTTGAGTCTCACTCAAATGACTCGGTAAATCATCTATGGATTAATTTGTTACACAGATTGCCTAATTCTATCACTATTTGTAAATAATATTTTATATTATAGCATATAGATTATTTATGTCTCTTATATACAAGTCTCAGTCTATGAACCTAAATCATTCATCAATAAACTGTGGGCCTAAATCCATCTCATGGATCTAATAATACACAACTTACCCAAGGTATGCATTAATGACAATAAATAGTAAATCTCATTTATTAATTAAATGAAAAGGTCTAATACATGAATGTCATTAAGGGCATTCAATCCCAACATAAGGCGTATTGGATATTGTCTCATTCTTTGAGGCTTATCGTCAAAAGTGAGCCTCAACGAGAACACCTCAAGGTTTAACCTTGAAACGCAAGCAACCTGCACTAGGTATTTGACTCACATCTTGATGTCACAGTAAAAAATAGGTCAGTAGGCATTGTGTTGGGAGGGTAAGATTGGAAACAGACCTTATATTTATAATTATTTTTGCACAAAATGGTTGCTATCATTCTTGAACCCACCTCATGCTTTATATCCTAGCAATGACCCCTATGTTGCCATAATTAATCTATTTTGATTAGATATAAGTCTCTTTTGTGACTTAGTAGGATTAAAGTTTTTGCAGTTTGGTTTTCCAACTTATATTTTTTAGTAAAGGTTGAATGAGCACAATGCACCACAAATGACTTGCAACTTATGCGGTTTTTAAACAATTAAATTTATTCAATATATTGATAAGTTTTGTTGCTTTTTCATTGTAATTGTTTATTGTTGTTCCCATTTTTCTAATTTATGTTATTTAAATTCAAGAAATTATGATTCTGTTCTCTTAACTCCTTAAGCTACGATCTAATCTTGTTTGATGATAATAAACTTCACCTCTGCCTCAAAATTTTCTGAACTTCAATTGTGATTTGTTATATAACTTATGGAAAACTTATATACGGTGCTTTATTGTACTCAAATTTTCAATTGTCTGAGAACCTTTAGTCTTTCCATTTCTCTTTTGATTGACGAAAACTCTGGACATGAATTCTTCCTTTTTTCTTGGGCACGGTTAATTTTAGATTTTAGTTCATAAGCAGCTATAGGAACTTTTTTTAGATTAGTTCATAAGCAGCTATAGGAACTTTTTGTTCCTTGTTAATTCTGGGAAGTATTGGTTTACGAGTTTGGCGGACCAGTTCATTAGATTTTCTTGTGCAAAACGCATCTTGCAACTCGAGAATACAAAGTTCTTTAGTGTTCAAAATTGTAATCATTGCAAATATCCAAAATGCATATTTTTTCCTTTATTTTTCTGCTAAGCTACTCCTTTATTGTTTCCAGAAGAAAGGATCGCGCTGGAGAAATGGAGAAACCCCTGACATTTTACCAGCATCACATGCAAAGTGAGACATCCATTTTCACACGTGTGAAGATAGTCCTTTGGATATTCTACTGCAAATGTTTTACGCGCATTTTTTTTTTTTTGACTCATATTGCATTGTGATTGTGCAGACTGCATCAGTTGTTTCTAGAGGAGCGTGTTGCAAATGGTACTACTGACCCTGCACGTCGTGTGAAACTGAAGAGAAGGCTCAATGGATTTCCATTTGATTCTAGAACTGGGAAAAGTTACATGGAGAAATTTTTGAAGACTCCTTCACCTGAGCATAAGGTGGTTCGTGAAGTCAATGTTAGTTCCCCGCCCTTGAAATTACCATCCCATGTTACTAGTGAATCAGGGCTTGAAATAGTTGAAATCAGTACAGTGAGTCCTCATGAAGAACCATTGCAGAGAAAGAGAAGTCCATATTCATCTCCTAATATAGAGGAGACTATACTAGAATCATCCATGAGCGAGTTGAATGAGGAGGTTATGGATGGAATATCAAGGGTGCACAACCTCAGTTTTGAAGCGGATAATATTCTTTCTACACTTGATGAGGTGGTAGATGAGAAGGAAATTGCAGTTGATGGGGAAAGCAGAACAGAAGACAGTAGAGATAGTTACCAATCTGATGACATTGCAAGTGAGATAGATGCTTACATGGATGCCCTTACTACAATGGAATCAGAAATGGAAACGGACACCGAGAATAAAGCCAAGAATGAGGTAGCCATCTTAAATATTGAAAAGCAGGGGTCAGATTCTGACGGAAATGATAAACAGGAGCTTCAAGCTCATTTTGCAGATTCTCAATCATTAGGGAACTCCACTGCATCTGATGATGGGGTTAACTCATCCAAAAAAGAATTAGTTAGTTTTTCCTGTTCTGATTCTCTAAGCAAATTGGCCGAGAATACACCATTGGAGGTTGATGTTTCTGCTAAAGTTTTTCCATTTACTGAAATTTGTGAAGCTGAGGTCGAAAATATGTCATCTGACCTGCAATTTGTCAAAGAGGAAACTCCAGAGACCCAACTAACAGAGCACGTGGTCCCCAGTGGTGCATGTGTTGAGATAGCTGAGATCCCAAATTACAGGTCTGAATTTGGAGAACCATCTTCTAGTTCATGTCTTACAGATGCAACTCCAACCCTTCTGCCTGTAGATCCGGGAGCAAGCTGGAGGGAAGGTGCAGTTGTGGAACCAGAATTGGATGAAATATCCTCTGGCTGTAATGAACCTGCTGCTGGGTTTATTTATACTGAAGAAAATAGGATAAATATGGGTGATAATTTACCATGTACACCTAATCTTTCTGATGTTCCTTCCCAGACAAGAGATGATTTGCTCCCTATGGTGTCCACTGAAAACCATCCTCTGAATGAGTTAGATGATGAGGATCCGAATGTCTTTTCTGATGCTTCGCTGCACTTCTTGAATATCTCAGAGCAGTCTCGTGAAAAGAAAAACAGTGAAAGTTCATTGGACTATGTTCTTCAAACAGAATACTCAGAAGACAACTATAGCAAAATTTTGGTTGATGGTCAGATTGATTCGCCACACTCGGTTACTTCACATACAGAAGAACAGTCTCTTGATTCAGCCTTGCCAGAACTAGAAAATTGTAATCCAGATGCAAAGCTTGGTGGCATAGTTCCCAAAGTAGATGACACTATTCCATCAGCTGGGGAGCTAACAATGAACTTAACTCCTGTAGTAGATAATCCACAGGCTTGTAACTTCACAGAGCCGCAAATCACGGAAAGAACAGATGATGTTTCACCATCTGAACTTGATTCAGCAGAAGTGTGCATTTCATATTCTGGGGAGAAGAATCTTGATGGCGCTTTTAGCACTACAGGTGGTGAGGAAACAGATGTACTCTCCCCCAGCATTGATATGGTTGGAAACGATGCTGCACCTCTTGAATTTGCATTTGATTGTCCTAAATCTCCAGATCCTGCACCAGATATCAAGGTTCATATACCTTTAAATGATATAGGAACTGAAACAGCTCAATCTGAAGCTCTTGCTGTGGATTCTGCTGCTGCAAGCACTGATGAGGATAATGATGGTGAAAATTGTATTAATTCTTTATCTACAAATCTCACAAAGACCCAAGAAGTACCTCTTTCTGGTCTTGGGGAT
This sequence comes from Cornus kousa, assembly GCA_025631255.1. Taxonomy (NCBI): domain Eukaryota; kingdom Viridiplantae; phylum Streptophyta; class Magnoliopsida; order Cornales; family Cornaceae; genus Cornus; species Cornus kousa. The sequence goes on along the minus strand of JAOTQH010000070.1, from coordinate 3,733,502 downwards.
TCAAATCAGAATGGATTGGAAAGCCATGAGGCATGTCTTCCAGTTCATCTTAAACAATCAGACGGAGAAAAGGAAGTTGATCAACAGGCAATTGCTTCACCAGAATTGGACTCCATTCCGTGCAATAAAATTTCTTATGATCATTCCTACGCAGAATTGGTCGATGATGTTTCTGATTCATTTATGGCTGCAGATACTGAAAACGGTTCCCATCCTGATGATCCTGCCGCAGTCCCATCATCTTCAAATCAAAGTGGCCAAGATTCGGAATCACTCTCTCCCCAGCAGAGTAATATGATTGAGAATTCAGCATATTCTGTATCTTCACTGACCCATTACCTTGCTGAGCTAAGCATTCCTGTAGAGCAAAAGGTTGAGTTACAAGCTACTCAGCTTGATAAGGAATGTCCACATGCAGGTGAAGCTAGTTCCGAATCGTCAATTCAGTTGGAACTGATACAACCTCCAAATCATTTGGATCATGAAATATGCATTGATGGTCCCTCTGAATTTCATCCAGCACATCCTCCAAGCCAGCCTTCAGTGTCAGAGTTGTTACCACAGTCTATCTGCAAGAATGACATCTCTGAGCAAGACAGCGATCCATTAATTTCAATCTTTCCTGCATTTGGCCTGTTTCCTAAGGCAAATCAAATCAATTTAGAGGAGATGCCTCCATTGCCACCTCTTCCCCCTGTGCAATGGATGACAGGAAAGACTCAACATGCTTCCCAAGCTTCGGAGAGAGACTTGGTGCAGAATAATCTGGAACCATTTCCAACAAGTTTGCCATCTACAGCTTATGAAAAAGTTCAATTGGATTATCCGGCAGTGAAGGGAGAAATTACCCAACCTTCGAACCCATTTTCGCCACTGTCGGCTGCAAAAGATGAGAATTCTCAACATGCTTATGAAAACTTAGCGGGTACTATGGCACATTCCAATCCTTTCTCATTTCAAGTGCCAACCATTGTTGATTATGGGAATAGTCACGATGATATCCACACTTCAGGAAGAACACAATCCATGAACCCATTCTTAATGTTGCCGTCAATATATGATGAGAGAACGCAGCGTGGTTTCCTTGGTTTAGAGGGTGCAACAGTACAACCTAGTTTGAATCCTTTCTCAACTGTAACAAGTATTGAAGATACATCTTCTACACATGCTTCCAGGTCTTTGCAGGAAAAACTATTCCAGCCTCTGCATCAATTAGCACCAGAAACAGGCTCCTGTGTAATTTCGAATGTGAAAGTGATGAATCCTCCTGACACCACTGCGCCACCACCAGCGACAGAAGAGGAGCAGCCCCATCATGTCTTCCCAACTTCAGAGAGGGAAACTTCATGGTCATCAAGTATATCCATTCCACTTATGGTTTCTGAAGATGGAAAGGCAAATGAAAATCGGCCAATTAAGCTTCCCAGACCGCGAAACCCTCTCATTGATGCTGTTGCTGCCCATGGTAAAAGCAAGGTAAGATATGGTTGCAGTACCCCTTCTTTCGTCACCTTTTCCAAAATGAGCACAAGGTTTTGCTACGAGGTACATGCTTTCTAATGATTTGAGTTGTGCAGTTGAGGAAGGTAACAGAACGAGTTAGGCCTCAAGTTGAACAGAAGGTAGATGAAAGGGATTCACTACTGGAACAAATACGAACCAAGGTAAACCTGACGATTTTTTAAAAAAGTTTACATAAATTCTCCATTTTAAGACCAATTATGCGTTGACAATCAAACTTAATCGGGTTCCATCAGTCTTTCAACTTGAAACCTGCGGTGGTGACAAGACCCAGCATTCAGGGTCCTAAAACGAATTTGAAAGTTGCTGCCATTTTGGAGAAAGCAAATGCAATTCGCCAGGTCTTTATCTCTCTCTCTCTCTGTAGAGTTTAAATATGTTCCACTGCATTATGAGAATGATGAATGTTTATTGTAGGCATTCGCTGGAAGCGATGAAGATGATGATGCAGATAGTTGGAGTGATTCGTGAAAAGTTTTGCTCTAGGGCTACTCTTCCACTGAGTTTATTGCCATGAAGTGTACAGGAATGTGATTTTTTAAGCTCCCAGCTTCATTAAGGGTTTTTAGCCTTGTCAATTGCCATGAACATGACGGAGGATATTTGTTCTCTCCCTCGCATGGATTGGAAATTTCTGCAGTATGTTGTACTCTCTCTCGAGGACGTTTCATTGTTGGTGGCTGTGTCCTGCCCACAGAAATAATGTGGGGGGTTAAAATACATTTGTGTGTGACAGACGAGGTCCAGCGTGCAAGCGCTTAATCGCTCAATTTCTGTTTAGGTTTTAGTGGGTATATATATGGTGGCACAAGATATGATTTGTAAAATATGTCGTATGCATTTTTGTATCTGGTATATAAACACTGCTGTAATTTGGATTCTCTAATCCATGCTCCTCTTTTCCACCCTTTTAAGTAATTCATGCTCTCTTCTTGCCAAGAAATGGCTTCCCATTTCTGTAGATTACACATGTATGAATGTCCCTAACTATTTAATGCTGCAGAAGATTGAGTATTTGTTCATTCATTCGGATAATGATGTAGTTACTAGTTGGTGTCTGGTTAATTATTTACATATATATATATATATATTATAAAAAGTGTAATTACAGGAGAAGTTATTTAATACACTGTTCTGTTATATTTTGTTACCTGAAAACAATAAAAACTGCACTGTTTTCTGGAAACAGAGAAAAAAAGATATTATTATACTACGTATGTAATTCTCTACCATTGATTTTGTGTTAAAAAAGCATTCAATCAACCAAACGAAATTTCAAATTATTTTTATTTTGAAGGATTTTTTTTTACCTGAAACCCGCGCGTAACAAGATTGATTACCTTTTTATTTTTCGAAAGATAAGATTGATTACTTGGCCACTACTGGCCAGTTGGCCTTGCGCCGGCTGAGAAGAAAACAAGCCTAATAGGTGAGAAATTTTTGGGTGTATCACTATACTTCTTCTATTTCCGTCTTCTGTTTTGTGTCAAGTCAACGTTATCTGTACGACGTCGTCTCTCCTCCTTCCTTGCAAATTCAGCTTTTCCTTTTAAAACCCGTCCAAGATCCCAAATTCTATACAAAGTATTCAAATCTTCTTCCCCATCAAGAAATACTCACACAAATCTATATATATATATATATACATATAATATTCATATACTTTCTGGTCTTCTTTCTATATATAATATATAGATGCGTGTGTATAAATTTCTATTCATTTTATGGGAAAATCATTTTCCATATTTGTAACAGCTAAGCTACAACAACTCACTGGAGCGAGACCACAATTTTTCAGCACTTCCCAACTCACAGGACCCCCACCGCGGAACCGATTGACTTCGCCAGAAACAGCCGTAGTCGGCAGCGAAGCGAGTCGGCAGAGGTCCAAGAAGAAGATGGAGAACAGCAATAGCAGCAGCGGCGGTGAGCCGCAGAGCCACCGTATGCCGCTGTCGCAGGTGGTTTCCGATTGTGTGAAGCGGTGGTTCCATGACACCCTCAAGGAGGCCAAAGCCGGCGATGTATCCATGCAGGTGTTGGTGGGTCAGATGTATTTCAGCGGTTATGGTGTCCCCAGAGATGCCCAAAAGGTCAATTTTTCTTAGTTTCTTTTTTATTTCATAAAAAATAATTTACACATACATGTTCGTATTTATAGATACAGGTATATATGTAAAAATGTGTGTATATTATATTTCTGTGTGTGTATCAAGTGATTTAAATGTATATTGTGTGGTTCTGGAGTTTGGTAGTTCTTGTTTTTGGGCTATTACGGAGTTCATGTAAGACGTTAGACTCTGTTGAATTGCTGAGAAAAATTGACTAAAAGACGAAGAAAATTAAAATTTTAATACTAAATTTTAATGTTTCTTTTAGATTCGTTAGAATAAAATTGTGAATTTCACTTTTAGCTCGGTTGCTAGGAAAAATGAGGGCAAGAAATAGAGTTAAAATCTGAATCTTGTATTCTAATTTTTTATTTTTGGTTAAAAAATTGAATGACCCCATGCCAGTGGTCGCATTAGACTTAGGTGTTAGTTTGGCTTTGATGTCGTAGGTCCCAAATAATGAGATTTTTTGGCTGTAAATTACACTTACCTCCCCTCCTATTAGGCAAAATTACATGAACCTCTCATACGTGTTTAAAAATTACACTGCCCCTCCTTGTCAGGCATTGTTGGTGGACAACATTAATGAATCGTGTTTTAAATGGTTTCTTTTTTGAGTTATTAAACATTGTGAAAAGATCATAATGCCTTCTCATTAATAATGAGAATAATTGCTAATGGATACTCAGAGAATATTAGGCCTAGGGTTTATTGTTTGGAGAGAGCGATTGAGAGGGAAAATCAGTGTGATAGGATTTGTGAGGAGTAAATCAATGTGATTATCTAGTAAGAACTACGACAAGATCGATTATCTTACAATTAAATGTGGTGTTGTTCGTTAGTTTGCTATTGACACAAATTCAATGGCAGTGTCAAACAATTCTTGTGTTAACCGAAACATTCAATCAATAGTGAAGCACTCAAATCATTGAAGCATGCATTAATCTATTCCATAAACATCAAAATTTAATAACAATTACCAATTATTAGCCGCAACTTTGTCACCGTTGCCATGTCCAATTCATGACAAGTGACAACCTTTGTGAGAACTTCCAAGAACCATTTTGGTAATTGGAATGGTGGTGATAGTTGCTTGTGATGGGTCCGAGTGATATAGAGTATTGGATTGTTGAATGGTAATGGTGAATTTGGAGATGGTGGCGTCGGAGAGATGGTGGAGCATTCAGGTATGGTTTATCTATGGGTTGTTTGTTGATGAGAGGCCAAGTATGTGTATTTGGATTCTTTCTCTCCTCCATCTCTCTATCCACTCTCTCTATATCCTGTTAAGGTATGAGTTTCTCTCTGGTTCTTTCTAGCAAATGATTTTGATTTATGTTCTCTGAACAAAATCTAATTACATTTGCACATACGCATGCACACGCGCAACTATAATATATTTACATATCTACAAAACTTGTGTCTTTTGGCCTGAACTATAGGCTTTGGGTGTGAGAGATGGAGGGCCTTAGAAATAGAGAGAAGTATCAGAACCCAATGGTTTCAATGATACTTATCTTCTGTTAAAAAGAAGGGTTAATGGTGGTACTCACAATAAGAGGAGAGAGAAGTGAAAATGATTGTTGTTATCCTCACACTCATTTTAGGGGCATATTCGACGTATGAAATCATTTAAAATGAGGTTAATATGGTCATTCTACTTGAGTCAATGAGGATGGTAGTACCTTTTTACACATTTCAGGGAAAAATGACATTATACAAATTTGTAATGTGGTCATTCTACTTGAGTCAATGAGGACAGTAGTATCTTTTTACACATTTCAGGGACAAAATGACATTATACAAATTTTTACAATTTTACTGGCATAAGCAAATCATATTGTTCACCAGACAAAGTGTGACAAAAGCGTAAGCCTCATGGATAGCAAGTGTAATTTCTTAATACATAGGGGAGGTCTTTGTAATTTCGCCTTACCAGATGAAAGCTCAGTGTAAGTTAATCTTTTCTTTTATAGGGTTAATGGACAATTTAAAGAGTCAAATTTTTTAAGTTTGTATAATTTCTCCTACTATTCCACATCAAACAGAAGGGCAATTTCTCTCTTGTTTTCCTATTTCATATGTTCTTATTACAATCGACTTTGAACTATTTTCATTTCTCATTACAGACTTCATGTTTTTGAACTATTTTTGTTTCGCATATTGATTCCATCTGTGGGATTCAGGGAAGACTTTGGATGTCAAGAGCTTCAAGAGTTCGATCTTCGGTTTGGAAAGTTAGCACTAAACGTCCAGGTAATCTCTCTCTCTCTCTCTCACTCTCTCTCTGGTTTTGCTGTTATTAATTGTGTTATGTTTGATGCTTTTTTTCTGTTTTGTTTTTCTGATTGACCTTTGTTAGGTTATAATGCAAGTGATTCTGATTCAGATGAATCGAAAGGTGACTCTTGATAAGACCAACTTCACATTTCTGTCCAATACAGTTTGAAAGTAAGTTAAAATCTTTAGGTGTTTCATTTGCTTTTGGCTTCTTTTCTTTAATTTTATTGTTGGCAAAGCATTCAACTTAGTGTTGCATGAACTCTGAGCTGATGACTCCTGCTCGGTTGTGTTGCTTATTATGTGTTCTGATAATAGCCTTTTGTCATTCAGGATTTACTTACCAAAGAAAAAAAAATGCATTCAAAATTCTGAATCTGTTTGACAAGCTATATGCCATAATTTGTCTTTGTTGTTTTGCCTTCTGTGTGCTCCTGCTGTTGCAATTCAAATTTCCTTTGTATTTTGGTATTTTAATTTTTTTTTGCACTAGGTACTATCTTTATACCTCTGCTGCTGCAATACTCATGTTCCTAGGGAGGTGGTTCTCCTAGTTTCTTACTGAGATCCAGGTGGAAATTTCTGCTATTACGCAGTCAATTCCGTAGTATCAGAGTGTTCTTTGCTTCAGTTTAGGTGCTCCATGCATGATATATTCAAGTATTTCTTCTGTTTGAGCTTGCAGTTATTGTTTTGTTTATTGGTGAGCTTAAATGATGAGGTTTCGTTGCTGATGGTAATGAATTGTAGTAATGGATAAAACTGCATGTGAAGTGTATATCATTTTCATATTCTATTGATATAGAAAAGGTAACTTGCAATAAACCCCCCAAAACTATCAAGTATTTTTGCAAAAAAACCTCCTTGAACTAAATTTGTAACGGATAACATCCTAAACAATTCAAAATATTGCAAACAATCCCTTGTCGTCAGATGTCAGTTAAAAGTATAATGGAATTTAGTCATGTACTGGGCTCACGGCTAAACATTTTACTAGTCATGTACTGGGCTCAAGGCTAAACATTTTACTATTATACGCTTATATAATTAATATGCCCATGGATGGCCCATACATAATGATGCAATAATTGTAGATCCAACTCATTTCCTATTCTTTTGGTCAATCAGAAAAGTCAACTTTACCCTTAATAAATTTAAAGTCTCTATATTACCCTCATTATCTTTCTATTTCACTTCTCCCTTGTTAGAATCAGAAAACCAAAGATTCCTTGCTTGGTCTTCTCTCTGCTTTCTCTCCCTTATCTTTTAGTTTCTCTCATCAAACTTTCGAAACAATTGGTCCAACTTGTTCATGTTTCTTCGCAACGAGAACCAAATAAACGTGAACTGCAAGCCTAAAATATGTTCTAGTGTCTATATATCTTCAAATTCGATAGAGTTGCAGAAGGCCGCAGGTGGGAAGGAATGGCTAAGAAGAGAACATTTGGGTACTGGAGATAAATATAGGCATGTAGTCGTGGGTTCTAGAGAGAGAAAGCTCTCCAAAAGATTTCTCAGGGTTTCTTAAGGAAGAATAAGATGAAATTAAACTGGGAAGTTTAATGGGTATGCTACATGGATCGGTTAGTCTTAAAACAGGTGGAACTTTCTATTTTCTTTTTTAGTTGAAAAGTTTTAAAGACACAATGCGAAGTTTAATTGTATGACTAGATACTAGATTAAAAATAATAATAATAATAAAATAAATAAATAAATAAATAAATTAATAAAATGACGTCGTTTAATTAAGGTTATTTTAGTAATTTCTCATCACACACAATGACAATCTAATGCAGTGGCCTGACTTGCGCAATTTGACACTTTAGGGGGGTTATTTGCAACATCGGTTATTTATTTATTTGTAATTTACCCTATAATACTTTAATGTTTCTAAGGTATTACTAGTAGTACTTTAAAAATACTAGCAATAAATATATTTTTAAATATCTCATGTTATTAGAAGGTTCTATAAAATACCTTCACATGAGAAATAAATTACACTTAGTAATTTTAACAATGCTTGATTGATTCATAGGAAATACTTTAATGCCAGGATGGTGTCCTCATTTGGTGCCACTCGCTTTTTCATCCTTGATAAGTAACTTACAGATAGTTTGATTCCTCCCCAGGCATTCAAATATAGAGAACATTTTAATTTGTGATCTGGGGAGTCTGGGACGCTGCTTCCAAATGTTGTGGGTTAACAAATCCATGTGTATGTATAGACACATATGGGATTTGCCAATCTACTTTAGCTTTTAGGGACTAGTCGAGTTCCATTACCAATAAAGGAAAACGGTCTTTTTGCAAGAGGTTTCAATTGCTATGAGTTTTGCTACTTTACATTTTTATCCTTTTTATTTCCCTCTTAAATCCCGTCACCTTTTACATTTCTGAAATCTCAGTCACATTTATGTCATCATGAAGTTAAAAAGGGGAAGAGAGGTAAAAAGTTGGTTCTGCACGGCTTGCCTGAATTTGATGACGAGTTCGTTCAGCAAAGGAATTTTTGGTTCAAGAAGAAAAAGATTTCCACATGAAGGATTCTGGATTGGCATGACCTTTACAATTTCAATCTCAACAATTTAAGGAGCAAGTTTAGGTCATACATATTGGAAAGATATAGGCAGATTTCCTACTGAAATTTGCAATAACCTACTTTTCGGATGTGATGAGTCACCTAACATCTTCTTTCTCTTTTTTTATTTTTATTTTTTATTATTATTATTTTATTTATTATTATTATTATTATTTTATCATATCTAGAGTTTCAACTTATGCTATATTGTCTATTTAAAGCCATAAAATGGATCATGCTTCATCTTTTACGAATGAATATTTATTTTCATGCAGAAAGCTTGATTCAACGTTGTAATATATCTTTGCAGCTTTCTCTGGAGGTAACCTGGCAAATGGCTAATCATTACTGAAAAATTAATCCCATTCGGATAAGTTGATTTTTCTGTGGTTTATAAGGAAAACCCTAGCATACTGCCTTGAAAATCTCTAAAGTTGGTTGCTTTTGTTTGGAACATTAGGACAATATATCCTTTTTTCATGGTTATACATCAATTCTCGAATGTCTGCCTTGAAAATCTCTAAAGTCGGTTGCTTTTGTTTGGAACTTTAGGACAATATATCCTTTTTTCATGGTTATACATCAATTCTCGAATGTCCATATGTGATATTTCTTCTGACTGAGGTTGCAGGCATGATTGCATACTTTGTGTTTGAAATTATATTTGCAGTCATAATCATGGCTATTATTTCTCCTTTGAGACCGAATGTACGTAGCTAAGAGGGATCATGTTTATGATGCACAATGCTGAGCTGTCAAGAAACCACAAAAATGGGAGTGTGTGAGAGAGTTGGATGCGGAAGGTTTGAGGGTTTCAAGTCTTCTTGGGAGCTATAATGGATGTGTATGTTGTGAGAGTTGGACGCAAAACTTACCTACTGGGGAAAAAAAATAATAATAAAAAAATTGAATGCTTACAAATTAAGTTGGATGGGTGGCAAGATAATGCAGCATAAAATTAGGAGTGATTGCAACTGTGAGAAGTCGAGAGATGATACTATTGAGGACGATAAGGTGCAACAGACACTAATGACCTTAGATTGAAGTGCAGTGAGTACTTGAGGAATTGTGGGAACTGGGGGGGGGGGGGGGGGGGGG
>JAOTQH010000070.1:3702002-3712882 GCA_025631255.1 Cornus kousa | reverse complement strand
CATTAATCATGTATGATGTGTGGCCAAGGGCCAAATGGTAATTTCCAATCATTTGTTGATTTTAGTTTTCAAAATTTCCATTTCAAGCTCATTTTCTCCTTTTTTGGCCGTCGGGGGGTCGGATTTTGACTCGGCCATTTTAGGAAGCCACGGACCATTCCCACATGCTCAAAATTATTTATTAAGTTTATGTGCATATTCATTTTAGCCTACAAATGCATTTGGGTTCAAATGCATACTTGGTGCAAAGTTGCATTTTCGCCGTTTTGAGCCTAATTTGATCTAGGGGAATTCTAGACATTTCAAAGTGAGTTTTTTTCATTTTTATTCACATGGTTAGGTAGAAAACATGATTTTGAGGGGTTTTCTTCTTTGTGTTTTGTTCAAAAAGGCCCAAAAAGTCCTCAAAATCACATTTCAAACTCAGATTTCTGCCAAGCTTTTAGAAGAACGAGCGCTCGAATATGTCACTCGAGTGTTCAAAGTTGGGCCAGTGGGTTTTGCCCCTAGGACGTGTGTTGTTCGAGCACTCAAAGCCCTTGCTTGAGTGCTCAAATTACTCTTCACAGGAGGTGTTTTGTGTGTTTGGTTTAGTAATGCACTTCTAACTTCAAATTGTTGTATCTTCTTTGTTTTAACTCCGAATTAGCCCGTTCTTGAGTCTAAATTGACCGCGTTGAAGTAAGATTTCCAATGGTACTAATTAGAGATTCAGATTCCTCTTGTAGCTCAAGATATTTAAGTTTTACTGAAGTAGTGTCAGATTTGGTTCGAACCGAGATAAGGTTTTCCTTCCTTCTACTTCAAGACTTGATATCTTTGCCGTCCGGACTCTAAATCAAGTGATTCTTGAGTCTATATTTGTTAATTTGTCATTTTATTTCCAATGGTGTGTACGGTGGCACCCATTTTAGTATGGAATGACCATTTTTCCTCTAGGTTCATTCTTGTCCGTTTTAAAACACCGCTTTCGCATTCGTTTTCTTTGGGTTCCATGACCTCATTAAGTGTCACATTGGTGTCTCAGATACGCATTGTATCTCTAGAGACCATTGTTTCATCTTTTGCTTCTGTATTCTGGATCCGTTATCGGGTCATCTTCGATTCATCATAGTAGCACACTGGGTTGAAAAATCCAGGGTCGTTACATAGTATATCAGTATATAAAAGAAAAATGACTAAAAATGACATCAAATGATTCAAAAATAAAAAGTGATAATGAGTCAAAGTTTTCGAAATGGACAACTATTATGGGACGGAGATAGTAATAGACAATATTTATGTTTCCGCGAGTGTGAAACTTACACAACTGTCTGTGTGGTACAATCTTATTAGAGCATTCACAAAGCAATTTTTTTTTTTTTTTTTTTTTTTTTTAAGTAATAACATAGCAAAATGGTTTTGTTGTTGGCTTCTCTATTTGATGGAATTCACATCAAATTTAACACGCCATTAATGGAGTGTCATTAATGGAGTAGCGCTTTAAGTTCACATATCGAGGATTTATTGTGGGTATTTTTATATATTTTTTAAAAAAGGTAATGAAATGCAAGACGAATTATAATATAATAAAATAGAGAATCACATAAAAGAATGCACTTCAACGAAAAAAGGTAAGGACAACAACACAATTGTTGAGGTGACGTAGAACTAGCATTCAGTGTTGCACACTAAATGCACTTATTATAATCTTGTTACATGACACATTCATGCATAATGGTGAATAAAAGATAGATATATATATATATATTAATATTTAATTTTTTTAGCAGAAAATATAATGTGTGGTAACAAAATTATGTCACATGAGGAAGATGGTGCAGGTGTCACTAGTGAAGACCTAGATTTGTCCTTAAATAAATAAATAATCTGATTGTGAAATGTATGGTTTTGTTTTAGATTGAGCACCCACATGGCTCACGTTAGAGTGGACTCCAAATTTTGGCCTTTGGTTTTTTCCAACATGCACCACGTTACCCCCATTGCGTTCTTCTGAAGCTGATCAAAGTACATAAATGGATCACCACTAGTGGTGTACAATAATCATATTCATGAGTCAACATCAAAACCCAAATCATATTCATCATCATCAGATTCATCACGAAGAAGACAAACAACATTAGTTGTGTGAATACAATTTCAGAGTGCATGTTCAGGCTGAAGAAAAAGAAGCTCCTGAGTGTTAATGATGAGAGACCCATTGCTATCCCAACAACAGACGCCACCTTATCCTTCTTCACTTCTCACATATTTGTATGTTGGCCACTTCTTAGCAAGATGGGGTGCAAGGTCGATCTCTCACTCTCTCTTTAAAAGTTGGTTTATTTTCTTGAATCATTTTCTGGTTAGGGTTTACTTTTGTTCTTTAATTTTCTCAATGATACTGAAATGGTGGTTTGATTATGATTGTTAGCCCTGTGTTATTATTAGACTGCATTTTTTATTTTTTATTTTTTATTTTTACTAATTTTATTCAAATTTGATGAAATAGTTTTTGAGAATTCTTTTTTATTTTTGGAAGGATTTATTTCACATTTGATTTATTTGGGATTTTATTTTTAATAATAATTTGTGTTCTCTTCTTTCTCGTACAACTTGTTTATTTTGTTCGGACCTTACTTTTGTTGTTTCCTTTCGTCTTTATTTTACCATATTTTTTTCTTTTTTCTTTTTCTTTTTTTCACAATTTACGTTTTGGAATACCTTCAAGTTTGGACTGGGTGTATTCGTTCATTTTTGCCCTTTTCCCCACTTCATTATGAGTGAATTCTGGGTGAAAATCAATTTGAGACCTGAATTGGGAAAAAGCATCCTCTTTCATTTTTCCCAATTTATGACTGAATATTGAATTACAAAATTTGATATGATACCCGTGTTTTGGACTAATTTGCAAACAAAAAAAAAAAAAAAAAAAAAACAATATGATGATGTTCACACTACGGTTTAATCCTTCTGAATATAGTAGTTTTTACCAAAAAAAAATGAAAAAAGTTGATCTTCAGGAATAAGAAGATGAACCTGAGGATCTTCCTTTCCTTTCATGCGTGTACAAGAAAATGAAGCGAAGCACGGGAATTACCTCGAATTTGATTCCACTGAATTCTTCAAGTAAATGGTTCTGTGAGCCTTTTAAAGGTCATCCACCTTAGTATTTTGTTCTATTCAAATGAACTCGATGGATTCAATGGCTAGGATCCTTCAACTCGGGCAATTTTGTCTATAACATCAATCCTATGCAATAACTACCAAATGGATTCCTTGCGTACTTCCAGTCTTTTGATATTCAATGTTGGATTCCTTCTGAATTTCCTCTTGTTTGCAGAATGTGGGAATTCTCTGTTGGTTTATACATGATTAATGTTTGGCCAGACTCTTTACTTCTCGCCGCTGTTTATGGTGTGGTGGAATCTGCATCTACTGCGTTGTTTGGCCCCCTGATTGGACAATGGGTAGATAAATTGACATATGTAAAGGTTTGTTCCGATGCTTTTTTAGTGACCCCGGACACTATATCAAAATTTTAAATTTTATTCTTATGTGCTTCAATGTCACGATGAATTAGTTAAATTTCAAAGAACTCTTGGCATATCACAGAAATTTTGCTCGAGTTATCAAGTTTATTGAAGTTATTCAAATTACTCAAAAATAAAAAATAAAAAAAATAAATGGCCACATAGAAAAAGGAACATACATGAATAATTCATGGATTTAAACTTTGGCACTTCAGTGGGGTTCCTGTTAATTGTTGACTGCCACTCTTGGTCTGTGGTGGTGAAAAATTTTTCTGTTCAGTGACAGAAGCAATACAAGTTTGGCCATCTCAAGGATAGAAATTTGAAAAATAAACAGTTTTCTGAAAATTTCTATTGTATAATGTTACAGACTTGGGTTGTTTAGATATACTGAAGACAAATGATACAACTGAATTTCGTATTGGCAGGTTCTCCAACTTTGGCTGTTAACACAAAATCTCTCATTTATGGTAGCTGGAGGCACAGTAATTGGGTTGCTGGTTTACCCAAACTTGAAGCTTACGAATTTAACGGCTTTCATCTCACTTGTCATAGTGACCAATATCTCTGGAGCTGTTGGTGTTCTTTCCACTCTTGCTGGAACCATTTTAATCGAAAGAGAATGGTGACTCCATTAACAAGTTTCTATGAACAAAAAATTGAATACAGATTGACTCACATAGTATTGATTTTATCTTGTTTTCTTAGTATTAGAAGTTTGATCTGCAAGTGTACCTATCATTATATACCTTTTTTCCTTTTACAAATTGGATATCAGTTTAACATAACCAGCATTTTCAATCATACAGCAACCATTTTGACCCCAAATTGTTGCAAGAATCCAAGGCTTCTTTTTTCTCCTTTATGTTCTGAGGAGCCAAATGGAGTATTAAGATGTTTCTGTCTTATATAGCAGCATTTATGTTTGAATCACTCTAATGCAGCCAAACTTATGTTCAAATTACAGGGTGGTGGTGTTATCAGAAGGCCACCCTCCAGAACTACAAATAAAGATGAATACAGTTATCAGACGGATTGATTTAGTCTGCAAACTATTTGCACCTGTGGCTACTGGCTTCATTATTAGCTTTGTGTCATTAGAAGCATCTTCACTGACTTTAGCACTCTGGAATGTTATATCTGTTTTCGTGCAATATTGGCTTCTAATGTCTGTGTACAATGGGATACCGGCTTTAAGCGAAAGAAACCAGAAAAGGATCTCAAGACTTTTACCAGTTGATGTGGTAGAGAGCCCATCTTCTTCGCAGGAGAAAAAGAGCTTGATTTCTTATGATGGAAATGATTTAGAGTTGGATAGAAACTGCCTGAAAACGAAAATAATCGTGTGGTTTTCCAGTATTCCTTGTGTTGGTGCATGGAGAGTGTACTTACAGCAAGATGTGGTACTCCCAGGATTAGCTCTTGCTATATTGTATTTTACTATCCTCAGGTGAAACACTTAACAAAATTGATATGTGAAAGGAAAAAATATATATTACATGTTGTGTTTTAAGGGTGTGGCAAGAAACAAAACTTCAGGATAGGGTGGCTTCTTTAGTTCTTATGATCTATTTTGAATGTCTCATAAATAACTTAGAGAAACAAAGATAAAATGTGAGGAATGTGGCATTAGAAATAACATTTTATGAGATTCCTCTTTCAAATTTGCTTCCTAATGTCCTCCCGAAAGACAACTGATACTGGCAGTGTTATAGCATCAGAGTTTAATGGTAGTTTGAAGTTGCTTCCTAATACACACAAGATAATTTATTTCTCTCTAAAAATATTTGTTTCTTAATGCCTTTGGGATTGAACTCATGATCCTACTCAATTTGCTATTGCAGCTTCGGAACCTTGATGACTGCTGCATTGGAATGGGATGGTATACCCGCATATGTTATTGGGATTGCTCGCGGAATAAGCGCTACCATAGGAATAGCTGCAACATTTCTGTACCCTATCTTACAATCTCACATCTCAACACTTCGAACAGGACTCTGGTCCATCTGGTCTCAGGTATTAAGTTCACTGGGCAGGGAATGAGGTCATTTTGTTCCTCTTAGAGACATTTGAATAAAACCAGTTGGAAATCATTGCAGTTTCCGTGTGAACCCTTTCTTTATTCAGTTAATTTCTAGCTGATCCTTAGTTCTATCAATTTTTATTTTTGGTGTCTCTGTTGTTCTTGTGCAGTGGACTTGCCTCTTAATATGTGTTGCTTCAACATTTGTCCAAAATAACCTTATAGCAGCGTATATGTTGATGGGTGGAGTAGCATTATCACGCCTCGGATTGTGGATGTTTGACTTATCTGTCATTCAACAAATGCAGGTAATGAAGAGAAGAAATCATATCAAATGATAAGTTCTCTTTATATGATCATATGATTCTCTTTCTTTCAATATGAAGAAAAGTCATGTTTATTTTCTTTTACCTACTTGGGTATAGGACCAAGTTCCTGAATCTGATCGTTGTGTTGTGGGAGGTGTTCAAAATTCACTGCAGTCAGTTTTCAACTTGATGACTTATTTTATGGGTATAATCATCTCCAATCCCCAGGTGATTGTCCTTTGGCATTATTATTTATTTATTTATTTTTGACAATTTAAATGGAATGCTAATTTATGCCTGCTCATAGTCTCGAATGGTTGTCCCTGTACTTTTGTGTTTTTATGATGTAAATGTACAAATAGGTGAAACAACTACACCAAGACTTGCTAGGCTACAAGCGCAACACTAGCGACTGTTGCGTGCCCATGTGTGCTTGACAACATTTGTGCCTTTAATATGGAATATGAATATGCTTTAATAGTAATTTAATTTTTCAATTGTGCGCCTCGCTTCACTCAGGTGCACCCCTCGCCTTGTGCCTAGCGCCTAGGCTCCAAGGGACCTCTATCGCCTTAGTGCACCTTGGGCCTTTGATAACACTGCTGCATATGTGAAATTTGTGCACGGATCATAGTGGAAAGCAAGGCGTCCATGCCTCCCGCCCCCCTTCCCCTCCTTCCAAAATAAATAAATAAAATGGAAAACACCGTGTACATTGGTCCTATTTTAGTAGTTGATACTTGATATTGGAGACACTACAAGGATATTCCACTCAGCCCCCCAAAGCCCATTAGTCCATTACTGATATAAGCCTGACTTCCTATAATCCTTCCTTTCCCATTGTCGACATGCACTTTTACTTTGCAAGTTGCTATATGAGTTGTGTATGTAAGTTGCTATATTTTAAAACTATAATGTTCCAAAATTGATAAAAATCTGCATGAATTCCACCAGTATCATTTTTTCCTTTCAGAACTAATTCATTAATTCTTGATGAGTTTTGGAGATTATAAAAGGGTAAAAAGCATGATAGAACAATGACAACGGTAATTCAAATAAAAAGCTGAAAAATCCTTTATTTCAATTATATGAACAAAAATGTTTTAAATCCGTAGTTCTTTGCTGTGGAGAAGGAAATGTATAAATTGTATTTTCATTTGCATGAAAAAAAAAAAAAAAAAAAAAGGAAGAAAAAGAAGAAGAAGATGCCTCATAGGGATTATGCATCCCGCCAAATTCGGATTATAAAAAAATTCTAGGCTGACATTCTAAAGTTTATTCTTAACGGCAATTTTTAAATGTTTATTCTTAACGGCAATTTTTAAATCTCATGGTTTGCATATTTTCATTTATTAATCTTTAATTGGCTACTTCTTACATGTTCCATTTGGCCTATTAGCTTATGCTTTCTCAACGTACTCGCACCCACTTCCCCCCTTTTAGTAACTTTGAATCTAAACATTAGACATCAATGAGTTGAAACAAAATTCAGCGCGTGGACATTCATAATGCATTCAAGTAACAATGGTTTCAAGTTTTGTCTTAAAATAGATAGTGAGAAGGACAAAGAACAATAAAAGAGAAGCATCTCATAAACTTTTAGGACTTAATAATGCAAAATCATCTCTCCTGTTTCAGAAGCAGTCATTCTTGAAAGTTATTATGCTCACTTTCTGCTGCTGCACTGAGCACTCAGGGTTTTTGGGAGCTGACAATCTTCCACTTTGAGAAGCTTTTACTGTTTTTCCTGGTGGGAAAGAAATTCACGCGGCCCAATACGACACCGTTTTCTTATAAAGAAGAGAGTAGAAGATCTATGAATCTTGACGGCACCGGTGTGGTGCCTCCCAAGAGCTCTCCGACAATCAAGTCAGTCACCGGAAGTCTAAAAGAAAGGTAGGGATTTAATAATCGTTTTTTGTCATAATTGACTGGTAGGATCTCATTCTTATAGTTATTTTCTCTCGGTTCGTTTGCGAGATCAGAAGAGATCCGTTTGTTGCCAAATTTGTTGAGGATATGATTTACCCCTTTGACTTTCAAATTGTGCCAATGTTATCCTTACCCTGTTGAACCACGTCATATTATCTCTTATTTAAATTCTCCTTACCAATTGCGCCCCATTCCCAAGCTTGCTTGTCTAGCTTTGGGAATGTAAAATTTATTTATTTACCTGCAGGTGTTTTTTGTTTGGTACCCTTGGGTACTATTCCCGCAGGTAAGATTTATTTTTATTTTTTTTTATTATTATTTTTTTTTTGCCCTTGGCACTGTTCCCTCAGGAATAGTGCCGCGGGTACTGTTCACTTGAACAGTAAAAAATATTTTAAACTTTTTCTTTTTCTTTTTACCCTTGGCATTGTTCCCTTGAAAATAGTGCCGCGATTCACTTAAACAGTAATTTATTATTATTTATTTTTGGTACCCTTTGGCACTCTTCCCTTGGGTACTATTCCCAATGATGGAATTAATACAGATACCAAATCAAGATTCTGTTTTGGAAAGGTATGGATTCAAACCCATGGTCAATGACTCTTAGTGATGTAAAATTAGATTTTTCTTTTGAAAATCTAATATACTATTTGTAAACTTTATTGGTTTCAGTCAGCCCATCCCTTTAGCAAAGGAATAAATTTTACGAGCTTCACTCAGCTTGTTACCCCTTTAATAAGGGAATTAGTTTTTACTAGCTTCACTCAGCTCATCCATTTAGTAAGAGAATTAATTTTTACGAGCTTTACTCAACTCGTCCCTTTAGTAAGGGAATTAGGTTTTACGAGCTTCACTAAACTCATCCCTTTAGTAAGCATTAATCCCTTTGGTAAAAGAGCTTGGTTTTTTGTTAGCTTTCTGTAAAGCATTAATTACCACGTAGCTAACTGAAAAACATAATATTTTATTGCATAAAAAATGAAGGCCATCCATCTCATAGGTGATGGTGACTTTATCGGAAAACAAAATAATGCGTGAAGGAGTTATCCTCCATTTAAAATGATTAATTGAGATGCTCCCAGTTTTATTTTGAATAACTTGATAAGGCTAAATCTAACTGTGAGACAATTTTTATCACGCTAGCCTTCTGAGTCGAGTTGGATTCTCCCAAGTCTACTTATCCAGAGATGATACTAATTTCCCCAATTGATTGATGCCCAAAAATAGGCTTATTAGGGCTTGTCCCTTCATTAGCAACGAACTTTTGTAAGTGACCCATTTGAATCAGATTCTCAATCTGATTCTTAAGGTTAAAACAATCATTAATAGTGTGCCCATGATCCCAATGGAACTTGCAATACTTATCTCGAGATCTTTTCACTGGATCAGACTTCATCTTCTGTGGCCATTTCAATGACGCATCGTCTTAGATCTGTAAGAAAATATGGTCAATTGACATATTTAGAGGAGTATAGTCGGCATACTTATCTGAGTCCTTCTCACGATATGTCCTATCGCTTTGGCTGAAGAATGATCTCTTATATTTGATATCATTTTTATCCCTGGCGAGAGGGCTGATCTCTTCTTATCCTCTCCTTTTTTTCCTTTCCGTGCATTCATGGCGTCTTCAACATTCATGTATATCCGTGCTCTGATCAATAACTCTGTCATGCTGGTGAGAGGTTCTTTTGATAAGAAGAACAAGAATCTGGAGGTTTGGAGTCTTCCTATGAAAGTGGTTAAAGCCACCTTGTTGTCCACCTCTTCTACTTGCAACATCTCTGTGCTGAATCGGGTGATGTGTTCCCAGATCGACTCTCCCTTCTGTTGCTTCACAGTAAGCACGTAGGTGGCCAGCCTCTTATGCCTCTGACCTGCAATGAAGTGACTCACAAACTGCTTACTCAGTTTTTTGAAGGTGTTGATGGTTCCTGGTTTCAAGTTGTTGAACCAAACTCTTGTCGATCCCTTAAGTGTAATGGGAAAAGCTCGGCACATGATTTCATCTGGCATGGCGTGTAAATGCATAAGAGCTTGAAAGGTCTCTAGGTGATTGAGAGGATCTTTGGTCCCCTCGAACCTTTCGAACGAGGGCATCCTGAACTTGCTAGGCAGGGAGTATTTTATAACAGCAGGGCTGAACGGCAAGTTGGTCCTTTGCACCATGTCATTTATGGCGGCAGAACCTTTCCCTTTCATAGTCTGCATTACATCTTCCAGTTTTGTCTTGAGATCCTCGATCTGCAAGTCGAAATAGGTAAGTTTCTATGTCTTTTCCTTAACACAGAAGATTGTGCCTGTTTGAGGTTGGGGATTTCGTGGAGGCGGAGGAGAAGGTTCTCTGTGTCGGTTCCCGACTTGGCTTTGTTCTGCCTCGAACTTATGAGGAGGATCGTTTTCTTGGTCCTCCTTGTTTTCCGCCCCATCATTCAGATTAGGAAGATATGGGTCAGACAATTCTTGTCGAGGTGGTGGTCCTGCTGGAATAAGATGTTGCAGGATCACTGTATTTTGCTGGATCAACTGGTCCATACCCTGATTCAGAGTTTAGACCTGTAGTTCTAACGCTGCAAGCCGTTCCTGATCATTCGGAACGTATGGGTGTTCACCCGACCCTTCTTTTTGACTGGATCCCTGTAACGATATTTCTTTACCAGTTACCATATCGGACCGCATGTGCATATACCCAATCGAGTAATTTATTGATCTAAGGGAATCATCGTTTTCCATAAACGGCGCCAACTGTTGGGGAAGAAATCCACGCGGTTGTAAAGAAGAGAGTAGAAGTTCAATGAATCTTAACGGCAACGGTGTAGAAGATCAATGAATCTTAACGGCAACGGTGGTGTGGTGCCTGCAAAGAGCTCTCCTACAATTAAGTCAGTCACCGAAGGTCTAAAAGAAAGGCGGAGATTTTCAAATTGTGTCAAAGTTATCATTAGCTGCGTAGGGGTGACTTCTGCTAAATTTTCTGCTGACATAAGTTTGTGCACTACAATAAATAAATTGGAGAGAAAAAGGAAATTTTAATCGTCGCCTGAGAGATTCGAACTCTCGCGGGGAAACCCCATGTACTTAGCAGGCACACGCCTTAACCACTCGGCC
>JAOTQH010000070.1:3674745-3696661 GCA_025631255.1 Cornus kousa | reverse complement strand
ATTTGTTCTGTTTATATACATAAAACATCAAAATATGTGTGTGGTTTTGGGTGAGATGATGCTTGTAGCAATCCCTTGTTCGCTGACACTTTTTTTTTTTTTTACTTTCCCTTTTCTCCTTTCTGGTTTAATACTTTTTTATTTGCTTGCTAAGACATGTAACAATGAAGCTCAGATGAGAAAGAAATAATGAGATTGTTTTGTTTCACTTCAAAGAATAGAAGAGTAAATATATAGAGACCTGGAGGAAATAAGGGAAAGGATGTGGCTTACTGCTAACTTAGGCTTTTTTATGATGTCCTTTGACCTTGTTCTGATGCTGTTATTGGTAAATGAGACGCTGCGGAAGATTGAATAAGATAACATTGGAAAGGTCTCGGTAGATGATGGGAATTGGCCGCATTAATATTTCGAAAAATTAACAACAATTGCTTCTAAATCTCCATTGATTGAAGTTCTGGTAATTATATGTACGTTGGTTTGAGCACTTAAAAATTCTTTTGTTTACGTAAATTTAATTTCTAATGTTTAGTGTTCAGAGAATATCTGGTTTGTAGGACTTTGTAGTAATCAAAGTTAAGTTTAAAACAATGCTTGTGAAAGGGATTTGGAACTATTGGTTTGCAATGTTGTCTCTGATGATTTCTGTGACTGTTTGTTGTTATCAAATTATGAAATGTCACTTTTTGAACATAATGGTTGTATCAATTGAGATGTAATATCTACTCTTCTATACATTATAATTACCAGTAGGCATTGCAGATGAATTCAATAAAAAGGGATGAAAAGGCAGAAAATTTAGGCATTTGTTATTATTATGGTAAAGATGTGCCTCTAGCAAATAGGATTTTCTTGAATTTGTCATGTTGAACTTCAAGTTCTCTTATTGAAATTAGTTATATGGTAGAATTGAATCACAACATTTCATATGCGGAGGCATACAATTTTTTCTTCCCCTGAAATAGTCAACTTGAATTCCACATTGCCTTTACAGCATTCCTAACAAGGAATTCTTTATCAGAACCTCATATTTGTTTGTTTATTTATTTTTGATGTTTGACAACATATAGAATAGGAAGTAATGCTCATGTTTTATATCTTAACATAGTCTTGCACACCTTTTGAGACATTAATTGATAATTGTGTTAGTTTATCCATATGTATTTTTTCCTTGGCGATAGTTTGTAGCATGCACTTTTGCGAGCATCTGAAAATAGTGTGCAGTATGCACATTCGCGACTGTATTGCATCAGAAAACTTCCTTTTTCAGTTCAGGATTATAACAGTTTCATCTATTGCAGGATGGGGGCAGCGAGAAGAACACAGAACGTAATACCAAACAATAATGCACCTTCCTCTCCATCTCATGCAACCAGCCTTGCATCCACTAGAAATTTGAGCAAGAGTCACCTCGGTGGTGTCATTTTTGGTTGCACTAACAGTACCAAAAAAGAATGTCTTTTCAAACAACTCTTTGGTCAGTTGACAATATTCAGTTAGCAACTTATACCTTCCATTTGCATACTAATCTTTTATTTTTAATGCTGTCAAAGCGTTTCTATGTAGGAATAATATGAGTTGTGCGCATCATTCTATATTTTATGAGCTTAGGTTTCTTTTCAGCAGCATGATAAATGCTACTTTTGCTTTAGTTCCTATTTCTAGCTCCAGGACTCATGAATATGTTCCAAAAATATCACAGGCTTACCAGCTCATCACTTTTCATACGTAAAGAATATTGATCCAGGACTGCCGCTGTTTTTATTCAACTACAATGATAGGAAACTTCATGGCATCTTTGAGGCTGCTAGCTCCGGTCAAATGAATATTAATTCATATGCCTGGGCTGCAGATGGTTCAGAAAGAACTCAATACCCTGCTCAGGTATAATATGAGTTTTTTTCCTTACATGGTTGAGTTGTTTTCCTTACATGGTTGAGTTGTTTATTGCTTTCTAATGTTATGTCTGAGACATGCTGGGTTGTGATCAAGTGAATGCTTGAGCACTGATAATTTTCTGTTTATTCACTAAGGTTCAAATCCGCATGCGGCTACAGTGCCACCCGCTTTCTGAAGACCAGTTTAAACCAGTAATTGTAGACAACTACTTCAAGCATAGCCATTTCTGGTTTGAGTTAGACCATGCTCAAACAAATAAGTTGTTGTGCTTACTATCAGCCTTAGCAGTTGCTCCGAGTACCTCTGCACCACAGAATACAACGAAGTGGAGAACTCTATTTCAAGCCCCACAATCACCTGATCAGGGAAATGAAAGTGAAAGCTTTAGGCTTCCATCTGAAGAGGTTTCTGGTTATTCCTATGATTCAAATGGGAGTTTGGGTTCTTCAGATGGCAACAACCAGCCATTGGAAGTTTGCTTAGATAAGCAGGTGGTTGAGAAAGATGAGAAGGACATATACATGAAACTAAAAGAACTGGCTCTTAATCGTGAAAGCTCTAATTCATCTATAAGTATGACTGGTAGTTTGGAAGATACTGTTGCTGTAAATGACATGCACTTGGATCTTGAGGCACAGAAAATTTCACAAGAGAAGAATGAAGAAAGTCTTGTTAACTCATTTGATTATCCTTCCATCATATCTCAGGTACTTCATGATGGCAGTTCTGCACCTGCGCATAATTCGTATCACGGCCATTTCTGTTATATTTTGTTTTATTTACATATGTTTTTTTTATATGTATATATGCAGTTGATTCAAGAAATGAAAGAATTGAAGGCTTTTAAAACTGAACAAGTTCAAAAGATGGCTTATTTAGAGCAGAAGCTGGTATATCTCGTCATGTCATTGATTTTAAATTTTGCAAGGTCTCTGTAAAGTTTTTCTGCCATTACTCTAGTTGACAAATATTAAATCACAATTGCACAAAAATTTCTGTCACTTTTCCGGGGCCTCTTTCCATGATTGGCGACATAAAAAAAATTTGCACAAGAAGAAAATTTTGTGACTATTCAGAATTAGGTTGAGAAAGCTAGAGATGAAGGTTGTGTTGGCCATGGACAAACATTAATGTGGAACTGAAATAAAGATAATTAGAGCAAGAGAAGATATACAAAGATGATTGGAAGAAAAGCAGCTAGTCAAAAGGTTGATATTTTTTAAAGTGGATACAAATGGCTGAAAATGACTTTAATTGGTTGTCAAAGTGGATGTAAATTTTTTAATCTCAAGTAAATGATAGAATCTTAAAGAAGAAATATTGTGGTATCTAGAAGCTTGGATGAGCAATAATAGTTACTATGGGATCAAAATATACATTTCTAGAAAACGGTTATAAAGCTAACACCAAGACAGAAAACTTGAATTTTTGAAGATTTTTTGGCTTTATCTCATGTATGGTGCTATTGTTCTCTTCAATTTATGTGGATCTTTCAGATTTATTTTCAGTTATTGCTACTGGCATAACTTGTTTGGAGCTTGTCGATGATATCAGTTAATTATTATGTTGTTGGAGATTGGGAAAACTCCTTGATATCTTTGCCTTGCAAATTGTTTTAGGATGAAAAATGCTAATATCGGTTTTGTTCTCGCTTTTAAGGCTTATGACTTGAGGTTCAGCTCAACACAAGTTGCAAGGCTCAAAACTAGGTTTAAAAAAAAATATAATGAGGAGGGGCAACAGAAGTATCTTTAACATGCTTTGGTCCTTGAAACTTGTCTTATATCCGAGCCTCTGAGATTTACATGACAAACAAAGGGAACTTTTATCACAAACTTGAGACTTGGATACATACTCCCTCTCTTCTATTCTTAATTTTTCTACTGTATGTCAATCAATGATTCTAAGACCAAAAAAAAAAAAAAACCTGAGTTAAAATTTCACTGGAATCATAAGTTTTTGGAATTTTATGCAACTGGCTTTAAAACCAAGGTTATTATCTATTTTCTTGTAATGGCTTGTTTGAATCCACATTCACGATGATTGTCTGATAGTAGGTTTGTACCGCTGTAAGTTTATCACCCCAAAATTTTTATAGCTTCACGCTGATAACTTATTTATCAGACTTGCATTGGTTGTTGAAATAGCCAATGAAACCAACCATACAAAAATAAGTGTGATCCTTAAAGTTTTGGACTTCAATTTAGTGACATAACTTGTGCTTATTTTTTTTTAAGTTATTGTCGTTCTTCATTTGATACAATTTGTTGTCCTTTAATGTCTAACTGCCTCACAATAATTCAAAATTATGGTACTTTTGCCCTAGGCTATGAGCTATTATTTGCTTCATACAAGAACAAAGGTTTTGACCCTGTTTTTGCCTTGTAAAACTATGTATGCTATGTTCCTATGTTGTGGTTAAGTGCTGCTAATCTATTGCATGCCTCCAGTTATGTTTTAGATAAAACCGCTTGCACTGGCATTGCAGGATTACTCAGAAATACAAATTCGACAGCTAAAAGATCGATGTATGATGTTGGAATCTACATCAAATCCTTCCAGAGAATTTGTTAATGAGACGGTGATGGAGTCTTTTAATGAGCTTAATCTGGATCTTGATGAATGGATATTTCTTGTGGGGGGATTTGATGGTGTATCATGGTTATCAGCACTGAATTCCTTCTCACCATCACATGATGTGATAAAATCTCTTAAGCCAATGAATTCGCTTCGTTCTTATGCCTCAGTTGCAAAGCTGAATGGTGAGCTTTACGTATTTGGTGGTGGAAATGGAACTTTGTGGTATGACACAGGTATTAGAATGTACCTCTCTTCTCTCTCCTTCTCCCCCCCCACCCCCCCACACAGACTTAAATATTTTTTCACTGACCTTGCTATTGTCTTCCTATGAAGTCGAATCATATAACCCAGCTAATAATCAGTGGTCTTGCCGACCTTCGTTAAAACACAAAAAGGGAAGCTTAGCTGGTGCTACTCTAAATAACAAAATTTTTGCACTTGGTGGTGGAAATGGGATTGAAAGCTTTTCAGATGTTGAAATGTTTGATATAGATGTTGGGCGTTGGATCTCTACACAGTCAATGCTACAAAAGGTAATGCCTATAATTTCTTATGGTGCATCATTTAGGTGTGTTAATGTATCCACTTCTCAAAATTTAGTCTAATCGTAAAGGACAAAATTTCAAATTAACTATATGGAAATAGTCGGCCATAGATTTGAAGAATTTTCTGCCTGAGTTCCTGTAGAAAATAAAGGCTTCACATGACCACTGTGACTTCTTGCTTGCTTTACTTACTAGAAGTCAATCCATGCTTGAGAATGCTTGCTTTTAAATCAATTTTATTTAGTGAATGTCATAACCCTTATGTCATATTGAGTGGTATCATTTTAATTCAAATTTGGTTTATGGACATTCTCATTAACCAATTTTTGGGCAATATTGTAGCAGATGATGGTAGGAAACAGAAAAACTGTAATACTGTTGGTGCATGGCCCCTTCGATGTTGTGGCCTGGATTTGGTTATGGGTCGTGTTGTGACCGTTTTCGACTGGATGAACCGTTGAATTTTTTTGGACCCATTTTTTTGCCTGCGATCGTGGACCCTGTCTTAGTACTCTCTTGTAGCCCGATACATAAGGGCCTTTAGGGTTTGGAGTGGGATATTGAGAGACTGAAAATCGCAAAAAGGAGAGTGAGAGTCAGAGCTAGGGTTTGGGAGTTGAAACTTGTAATCTTCTGATTTTGACATAGTGAAACCTTTCGCCGGATCTTCACCGTGGATGTAGACACGACTTGTGTTGAACCACACTTTATTTTTGTTGTGTTTTGTGATTGTTTCTTGGGTTCGTTGCGTTTGTAGTAACAGCCCCAAATATTGGAATAAGTAATTACTCAAGGTATATAACTTCTAAGTAAATATGAAATTCATATAACTTTTAGTGCCACCACCACAAGCCCATGTTTTCAGGACTACCTTGACATCACAATTAAAAAGCAATATTTGGAGGACTAGATTATTTAAAAACAGTAATCCCCAATAGTTTCCAGCCTTGCAACTTCTGTGCTCTTTTTCCCCTTGATTTGTATTTTATGAGTACTTCATTATTCTTTTTTAGTTCATGTTTATTAACCTGTATATACTTTTGGATGCCTTATTTTTGTATTCAGATTTCATGTTTGTACAATCTATAATATGTAGTCCTTTGGTATGCTTTCCAGCGATTCGCACTTGCTGCAGCGGAGCTCAACGGCGCACTGTATGCTGTTGGTGGATATGATGGAAAGGATTACTTGACGTAAGATATCAAGCCACTTTCTTTATTGTTCCTCTTGCTGAACTGTGCAAATGCAGGAATGCAAACACATTCATGTATATTCATTAATATATCTTCAGATGGCTTGAGTTTTGAATATATAGGGGCTTGGTACCAGTTTTTCCTTGCCATAGTTATTAATAACAATGCATCATGACTGTGTGGTGATCTAATTATTTGTTGCTCTACTCTTCTTTAAAGACTTGCAGCCAAGAGTAATAATTATGCAGCATACTCGATGAATCACATTCTTTAACCCTATTGAATATTCAGTGTAATTCATAAGTTTAACTGTTGATTACTTTCATTGAATACGTCTTATGCTTGATTCTAAATGTTCGCAATAATATAGTATATATTTAAAATGCACATGATTATAGCTTTTCATTGTTGTGCTATGTAATGAAAGAACATATGTGCATTGATTTACCTGACCCTCTTGGTTGATATGCCAAAATATCCATTTTTTTTTTTTTTTATTAGCTTTCCATTGTATATCTTAAATCGTTTCAATTGTACATTGATTTAATGAATTCATATGCAAATTGGAAGGAGATTTGTACGTTGATTTAGCTTATCCACTGAATTTAGATGCTAAGAAATTCTTTTATTTTGATCTTCACTATTGTGGGCTTCTCTATTATTATTATTTTTTTCTGCTTTTATATTTAACATGACTTAGTTCGATGAGGGTCAAGCATTGCGCTTAGGCTGTAGGAGACCTTGTGATGGAGACCAGTGGCAGCAATGGATAAATGGTGTATAAAGGCGTGGAAAAGAGAATTCTAAGGCCCAGCCCAGACTTGGCATATGCTAGATGATGTGGGATCCACTTGGTCACACCTCTCATATTTGTGAATTACTTGCAATGAAAATTCATAAGGCATTTGTTCATTCATTCACTGATTAAACAAAGATTAAACCCCGTTTTTTATAGAAATTCTACTCATGACTCAGAACTTTCACGGAGGTAGTCCATAAGACCAGAACACTTAACGTGACTTTTGGACTTGCATCGTAATGGAGGTAATCAATAAGGCTATTCCTCTCTCTTTGAGTTTATATCTATATTTCTACCATTAAACCTCATACTCAACCCTGATTGCCTGAATTATTAGTTAAGTTAAGCTGTTTGTGGCTCCTTAAAAGTCAGACATCACCTTGATGCTGGAGTGTGTCTTGAAACTTTAATAGCTATGGTGGGATAACTTTTGGCATTAGATGCACGAAGTGGCTACTCGCAGGGTTGTAACCCATTTTATCACACTTGAAACCCATACTTTTACCACCGTACCTAAGTCAACAATTTTTCAAACTTTCTTGGCATGCCAATTATATGACTTGAATCCAGAAACTTTTATTGTTTGTATTCAGCTACGTTTATCGTTGAAAAGTGAAAAGCTTTATGTCATGCCTCACAGCATTTTGGAAGGTTATGCCATGCAGAAATCACATGGGTGCGTGGCAAGTCTACTCTAGAGTCTTTTGGATTAGTATAGGGGACACTTCATAAATGTGGAAATATCTAAGGTATTTTGTAAGATTATGAGGAGTTGGGAATGTTATTCTTATTAGCATTGTCTGTCTGGTCCAAATCTGATTAGTTTTATAAGTTTATCTTAGTGCGTAAGTCGCCAACTGAGTAGGTAGATACATCCTACTAGGTTAGGTTATCTTGAGGAGGTGGAAATGTTCTTAGCACTCTCTGGTCCAAATCTGATTATTTTGTAAAGTTTATTATAGTCATCCGCTGAGGAGGTAGATACATTCTAGTAGGTTAAGAAGTCATTTGCATCCATGCAGGGTCCCTAGGACCAAGACCTGCAAATCATAAAGATATGCTGGGTAATACATTTCACAGAATATATAATTGTGTCGTGCTTAGAAGGATGGAGTTTGGGTTGTATATCCATATTTGTCACATGAATGGTTGTTTTGGATACTTTTTTGGAAACATATTATGATGACAAATCCATCAACTTGAACCAAGTTGAACGGAGTCATTAATGAAATGGTTGATAACTCACAAATGGTGTAATCTTAGAAAGATCAAGAACAAAAAGTCAACCCATATCTTCTATTGCTTTGAATATCTATTTTTTCTATGTTTTTCACCTTTCGAGGCTATGGAATATCACGTGAGTCCATTCCTCTAAGCTCTAGGCTACATACATGAGAGCTCCAGAAAAAAAGGGGAAAGGAAAGATCATATTTCCTACTCAGTGTTTAAAGGACACAAGCAATGAGTGGGAGACTTGGCAGAGATATCCAAGCCCAAAATCGGACCTGATTTAGGGATACCAATTGCCCTATAATCTTTTATATTGATCTCAACCATTCCGCTCATCGGCCATTGCGTAGTGGAATAAAGGAATCAATATTTAGTCAACCGGTTTTCAATTTTATTATTACTGGTTCTACTTGTTTTAAACATGATGAAAGTTCTATTTGTTCTGAACTAATATTAATATAATCTATACACACACACACACATATGTAGAGGGAGAGCCTTCTACAGAAACAAACAAGCCCTGCAATGGAGGCCTCTAGGATAAAAAATGATCGTCCCATTAGGCAGTCATTCTATTTTTTATAACACGAACAGTTCTCTCCATTAGCATCTTTCAAAATGGTTTCTGAAAATTTTCTACTGTCTTTAGGTCTGCTGAAAGATTTGACCCCAGAGAACATTCCTGGACCAGAATTGAGAGTATGAACACCAAGAGGGGCTGTCACTCATTGGCTGTTTTGAATGAAAAACTGTAAGTTCATTTATTTATTTGTTATTTGTTTCTTCACTCTACTATCACTTTTTTTTTTGTCCTGCTGGATGCAAGTTTGCACTTTACACTTGCCCAGAAATTTACCATGCTCATCGTGTTCTTCTATCACGACCTGAACTTTGTAAATTTCCCCAAGGAGCACGCGATACCACCTGAGCTTTAGAGAAATGGTGGTTCACTCGGCTGTTTGGTTGTGCTCAATTAATCACCTTGTACTTGGGTGTCCTTGAATTTTCTTAGATCGTCCACTATATTAGATTCAGAACTTTTTTTCATTTCATTTATATGTTTTTCAGAGTTTGAATTTAATACACGTTGAAATATCTAGCACACATCCTGCAAGGTTCCATCCATATTTCTGTTCTCTTTGGGTCTGTTTGGCATCTGTTTTGTGTTTCTGTTTTCATCCGGAACAGAAATAATGTTTTTGTTGTGAAGTGTGTTCAATAGTGATTGGAAGCTGTTTTGAGAGTTTTTTTTTTTTTGGGGGGGGGGGTGCGAAAAATTAGGAAACTATTTCTTGTTTCCGATTTGGGCCTCTTTTTGGTAACAAACATGGTACTATTCAAATTGCAATAAAAGTTACCAAATGCGCCGCGGTGTTTTGCTTCGCTACAATACACCACCCACAGCACAAAACACGAAACAAAAGCAAAAGCGGTTGCTAAACAAGCCCTTGGTCTAAAATCTCAGAACTGTACTGTTTCCAGTTCTATTACTTCTCGTAGTAAAAATAAAAAAATCTGGAATCTGGACTGTCATCTTTATTGCTGCCAAGTGGCCCAAAGAACACCCAAAATTAGAGGGGTAAATACTTATTCTTCAAATTAGAGAGGTGTTTTGCTTCGCTACAATACACCACCCGCAACACAACACACGAAACAAAAGCGGTTGCCAAACAAGCCCTTGGTCTAAAATCTCAGAACTGTACTGTTTCCAGTTCGATTACTTCTCGTAGTAAAAATAAAAAAAAATCTGGACTGTCATCTTTATCGCTGCCAAGTGGCCCAAAGAACACCCAAAATTAGAGAGGTAAATACTTATTCTTCAGATTGAGATCACAATAATGAGGGAAAGGGGATATAGCCTATTGGGAAATTCTATATCATCATGGATTAGAAATTTATAGATAAATTGTAAAAAGCATGTTTGTGATGAATATAAGATGGACAATCCTTCTGCAGATACGTTATTGGTGGTTTTGATGGAATGGAAATGATTCCAAGCATGGAAATATATGATCCTCGTCTAGGGTCATGGATGACTGGGGAGCCAATGAACCAATCCAGGGGGTATTCTGCTGCCACTGCTTTTAAGGAATCTATTTATGTAATTGGAGGGGTTAAAGCTGGCGAGAACATTGTAGACATAGTACGTCAAATTTTTCCATGGCTTTTTCTTTGAGATTTTGTGTGGCATCAGTCTTGTCAGCTAATTTGTACCTTGCTATTATGACAGGTTGAACGTTACGAGGAGGGTAAGGGTTGGCAAGTAACCAACCTAAAGGCCATTGGGAGAAGGTGCTTCTCCTCGGCTATTGTTTTATGATGGAAAGGTAAGCGCTATAATGAGAAGTTGACTCATCTTCATAGATGCAGCGACACTAATCCCTGGGGACAAGACTCTCATCTTTCAGGAGGTTGTAATTTGGGATGGTTCCATGGATCTTTTTCACAACTCTTGAATAAACCATTTTGTGAAGTAAAAACACACCTGATTTGATAGTGTAATTTGTTTTTCTCTTCCCTTTTATTCTTTTCTTTCTTTTTCTTTTTGGATGAAATTAATGCTCCTTTCCTTCATAGGCCGCCCTCTTTCCATGAAAAAATTGCCTCCTTTATAGCGTTCTATTAAATGATTCATTTATTGACAGAAAACTCCCACGTGAAAACAATGTTACCAAGATTTTAGCAAACACTTTAACAAGTAATAATAGCAGAGAGACTGCAAATGCAAGCTTTCTGCCCCGAAGATGGGCTTCTCCAAGATTTATTGAATTTTATACAACTATAAAAATAAATTAATTAATAAAAAGAATTGTTCATGCAAGAATAATATCATACATTTTTTGTTCCTTTAGCTTGCCCAAAATGAGGCTGTACAAGTAGAACAAAAAGAAAAACACAACTCATCTGATCTTAAAATGCAAGATGAACTGGTCCTCTTCGGGGATCTTCGGCTTTTTGATAGGGAGTTCGACTTTCGGTAGGCAAGAAAGGAAAAAAGAAAAAGAGAAAAAGAATGCAAGATGCGCAGGAGCTGTTGCCAAAAAAGGTTTTGGCAATGAATCTACCATAAGATAACCACCAGTTTATCGGCTCTATCAGCTGATCTCCATAGCGCATGGATCAAGCTTGGGAGGTAAAACAATACAAACCAAGTCTGAACCCAGAATGCAGCCAATCTGGAGGCCCAAGCAACATTCTTGATCACAAAAATCATAACAGATACTTCTGCTATATGATGACGCGAATACAAATAAGTTGTGTAGCACAAGACTTCTGATTATGTGGCAAGACTTTTTCAGCGTCCTTCAAAACACAGCACCATCATAAAAAGAAATTAGTAGATGACATCAAATCAAATAAATTTCAACACTACAATTTTAAGAAATAAACTGAGCACTTCTGAATGGATTGTGGAGAATGAAAGAATAAATTAATTAATTAATTTTATGTCAGGTCCTCACAAGAAGCTGCTGCAGTGCTGTTCTAACCTTTGGAGTGAGCCAACCTACCAATATGAAAATGCAGGGACCACATAATATCAAATTAATTAAAACACTCCCAAAAAGTAATAATTGTCCCCCGCACTTACCCATTGAAGAATTAAACAGCCGATATGCAGTTGATGCAAAAGTCTCCAAGCCCTTCAAGGTCTCACTAAAACTTTGCGAAAACGACAATTTTCAGACAATGAGAAGTTACTGCTGTGCTTATTTTTTAAACATCATCATTCTGGAAAGAAAGAACCGGCAACTTGAACTCCAACTGACGAAACAATATCAGTCATCACTAAAAATTCCTCTCCGTTGCCCATACACAAAGCAAGAATATTTTTAGTCCAAGAAGCCATTATTGGCTGATATAGACCCCCTCTCAGGATAAAACATGATTTTATCACCCTTCATTTAAGCGGTAAAAGCACGTGTTGCTTTTCATTGCACTCTGTCTATCCAAGCAACATAAAAGTGCCACTTACTATTTAACAGCCACAGAAAGATAGACTTCTTTTTCCTTGCAAAGATGCGTCAGCTCACGTTTTGGCCCTCCACAGCCATTAAACAAACTAACATCATCCTCAGATGAGCATTCCAAACCTACACAAACTCTCAAAGCAAAAGAATTTACTTTCGGGGTTTTGTAGAACGGCGCGACATATGTAAATTTCCTGATTTTATCACAACCTCGAAATTGGTCCAAATCCAGAAAAGTAAATTCAGTTAACTCCTCACACACAGTCATTCTCAACCACAACCGATTCTCACTCAATATATTATACAAAGTGATCTCTAAAGGTATGCCAACGGGTAGTCCTGAAATGAAAGGAAATGGATTTTCAATGTCATTATCATGAATATTCAATTCTGCCTTTATATGCTTGAATTTTCCACATAACACAAACTGATTCAGAGAGAAAACCCCAGCTAAATTCTGAAACAGAAGTGGACTGTGGGAAGACCCATTGGTAAGGGTACCAAAATCACACAACGATTTCTTGAGTTCAATCACAAAATTGGAAGGTTCGACAGATCCTTCTCCATGGAGAAATTCTACCTGCGAAACTGTAGAATACAGTTTCTTCAAAGCAGTCCCATTGAAGCAGGCTTCAACACTAGACAGTCTCAGTGTACAATATAGAAGTATCAGTTCCAACACATGCAACTCCTCTTCTTTACTCAAACCAATGAACCTATACTTCATTTCTTTAAGGCTCCTGTATAGTTTTGCCAAAACAAGGGCCAAATCTCCTATTCCATGGGAGCAGTGCTTTCTTGGAAACACAAAGTGCACCCATGTCCTCGCAAGCTGTTTCATGAACCGTAGATATTGTAATGTAAAAAATACTGCGCTGGCAAATGGGTCAACGGTAAACGTTGCCAACTCCTCCTTCCAACTCCTGCATTGCATGTGCCATAGAATCAGAACAATTAGTAAAACAGGAACATGTAGCAAATCATGGTCCACCAAAGGCACCACAAAAGTGAAAAGAAGGGTGGAACAATGATTACATATCATAACATTTAGAATAGATAAAGAAATTTAAATGTTTGATGCTTAGGTTATTGAATGAGGTTTATATGTTTGGCCATCATGGTCTCTGCTGTGGTAGATGTCACTCATACCATGAATGGCCCAACTTTTGACCATGGGCCTGAAGCAAAAACATGGATGCATATATTTTCATCTGGAGAGAAGTTTCAATGAGGTTTTCGTTACTTGTATTTTTCTTCATTGAAACCAATTGACTGCAAATTTAGTGGGGAAATAAGCAGGATAAAATGATTTTTTTTCAGATCAAGGACACTACAAGGACTATGCAAAATGTAAGCCCTAACTTAAAGTGAAGCAAAAAGAAGTTATGTAGAGGATACAGAAATAATTTATTGCAACCTCAACATCTTTAGTACTTCATCAGTGTATCCAAATTGTATCAACTGCCACAGATCTTTGACCTTTGAAAAGATAAACTTCAGAGACTTTGTTATTTCATGATTTTCCAACTGGTAATCTACAGGTGAAGTTGCTATATTTCTTGGTTTCCATGTTTTCCAATAATGAATTTCTGAGGCCCCGTCCCCTAATTGCTGCAAATGAATCCCAGCAGGACTAACTATCGCAGCATCGGTATTATTACCAACACCACTTTCAACCACACGCAAGAATGGCTCTTCCTCTTTGAAGTAAAATTCTGCAGCAGAAATTTTTTTGCTTCTACTGCAATGAGACAAATAAGCCAAAAGGGTATTCTGGTCCACAACATCACATAAAGCACGAGAGATCCTCCCTAACAGTGTAACTGCATAAGAAAATAGTATAGGTGGAATACTGCAAATATGCTGATCACTCGAGAGTGGAACGGAGATGCCCAGCACTAGCAATGCAGCTACTCTTGCACTATCAAATCCTAACTTGCCTTCACAAGAAGGTCCTATCTGAAACATATACACAAAGGAAAAAAGAGAACAGAAATCATGTCAGTTAATCTGATATGCATCAGTGTAATAACCTGATATGAAAGGGGACAAAAGGAAACATGAAAAGGTAGTAAAACTTGTTGCACGCATTCTAGCATTCTTACAAAGACAAGAACTTAAAGAGATCAGTAGGGAAGACTAAAACTAAATAGTTCATGGTTTCCTCCACAAGTAGCTAAACAGAATGTTCTCACAATTGATTTCATTATTAATCAAATATGCAGTTTATTCAGCGAAGAGATATACTACACATAATATACTACATATGCTTGATTGCTGTCACATGAATTTGACCATACTCTTTTGCAATACTATTTCATATATTGCCGTGCACAGATTTGATTTCCCTTACTAAACCAAACTTGTATAACCAACCCCACCTTCTTTCCTTAATCCACAAAAGACAAAAAGGAGGAAAGATGTAGGCTAGTGCAAGGAAGGCTACATTAACATCCACTAAAGTAATTCTAACGGCCCAAGCAGCAGGTCTTGTAGCTGAAGGAAACCTGTTTACCTCATGTCCAAGACAAACATTAACCTTATTAATATATTTAGTCTTAGTAAGCATGCAACTAGTTGTTAACTCAAATCTAATATTAACAGGAAATTAGACCTACAGATTAAATACTTTCATAAAGGTGACAACACTTGAACAAAATCTTTTTTTAAAATTTTATTGGGGCCACCTATAGGTTGATTTGATTAAAAAGGCCATAGGAGAAGCTAATCGAGGATTTGATATTCACATCCAGCCAAAAAAAAGAGTAAAATATGAAGTGTCAATCTAAGCATCACACAAATAGATCCAGAGATAGCTTTAGCGGAAGCATACTAACCTCATCATAAACCTCCTCTATAATGCTGACAGCAAAGGTACCATGATGTCTACCAGTACTAAACAAAACAGAAAATACATCGGCTTCATCCTGACAAGAGAACCAAAATGAACACTTAGCTAACTTATTACAAGAATTATAAATAATAGTAAGGCTGAAAACGACCAGTTCATGGTTACTAGAAAACACAAATATCCTGGCAATCCCTTTTATGGTATATGTATTCTATAACATGAAATGCTTCCATTCCTAAGCACAATTTAGTGACCCACAGTATCTTCCTTATTCTCTCCTTAGCTTTCCTTTTAAGAGAGAATATCAGAAAAGTGCCATAAGAAATCAAGAGATCCAAGTGACAAGGTTGTAAAATGTTTTCATTGTCATTTAGTAAAATGTTTCTATCTGATTCATTTCATCATAGTTGAACTTCCGCGCCATATGGATAACTTGTACACTTCATTAATACTGATTTCATTGTCATTTATAAGTACATGAAAACCACTCCTACGAGTAGAATATCCCCAACATTTAGATTTGTTTTCATTGTCATTTAGTAAAATGTTTCTATCTGATTCATTTCATCATGGTTGAACTTCTGCGCCATATGGATAACTTGTACACTTCATTAATACTGAATTCATTGTCATTTATAAGTACATGAAAACCACTCTTATGAGTAGAATATCCCCACCATTTAGGGCTGCAAATGAACCGAGCTGTTCCTTGGGCTCGGCTCGTTAAGAGCTTTGCTTGGGCTTGTTCGTTTAGTAAGCAAGCCGAGCTCGAGCTTGTATTTCAGGCTCGTTTATTAAACGAGCCAAGCTTGAACAATTGTGAGCTCGGCTCGCCAAGCTCGCGAACATGCTCGTTTAGTTAAAGGGCCTATATTTCAAATTTTGCTATTAAATTTTAGCCCCAAAACTTGAGAGTTTTTAAAGGGCCATGTAGTTGTTTGGTGTTTATAAACCAGTCCTATATCCATTCCACAAGCCCACTAACCCATCCATTTATCACAACCGTTGGATTACACTTTACTATATATGTTATAACTAAAACTATTAGAAAAAAATAGAAACCATAGAAACCCTAACTCTTATTGTAGACGGCAGCCACAGGAAACCTCTCAAAATTCATCGCAGATCCAACAACGGCAGCTACTCTATGGCGACTGATGTGACAATCTTACTCCAACAACTGCAAGGTTATTACTCCCTCCCTCTCTCAGCCATTTTCTCACCCTCTCTTAACTATGTTCTCCCTCTTTCACAATCATGTTGTCTCTTGGTAGTCATTTTTATTTTTTCTTCTTTTGACGGAGTTATGAGAGGATGAAGATGGACTGATGTGATAAAAAGTATATGGACTGATGGTGGAGATGGAGGATGATTTCCTGCAATACAAAGCTTGAGCCGAGCAGAGCCTGAGCTCGTTCAAATATTGGCAAGCTGAGCTCGAGCTTGGCTTAGCCAAGCCTGCCTGAGCCCGAGCACCCTTCTGACCTTGGTGAGCCGAGCCCGAACAAGCCGGCTCGGCTCGGCTCGGCTCATTTGCAGCCCTACCCACCATATTCCATCTGTCATTTATACAAAGCTACAACTATCCTACTGCATCTAAAACGTACAGCATGGCATAAAACTGTTCCTCTTCCACACACCATAATGAGGAGTTCCAAGTGGGGCTAACCTATTGAGTAGCCATTGCAGTTTCAATTGAAGACAAGTATAAATTAAAAAACAGAATTCTAATACTAATAATAATAATAGTTCCAAAGATGACTCCAATTAATTTAATAAGAAAAGCATCCAATGAGTTTGCAAAACAAGAAAAAATTAAGGTAAAAGACATGGACCTGTGGATACATTTCCAAATTCTCTAGAAGGCCATAAACAGATAATTTAAAAATCGCTAAATCTCGTAGCTTCATTGATCGAAGTATTCTCCGTACTGCAGATCTTACTAAGGCATTATTGTCAAATAAAGTGCCAAGGAACTGCAAAATTAAACAATGATGGACTATTAGAAAATATGTAGGCAAGTCACTTCTTTCAAAGTGGAAAATGGTTTGAAAAGCAAAATTCCATGTCTTAATTTTAAAATATCACTGGGTCAACATTGTTCCAAAGAAAAAAAAAAACTAAATGATATTACCATGAACAGGTTACATTGAAGGAAGAATAAAGGGTTAAGAATAATTGGGACAAAAGTTGGGGAAGGAAACCCTTGGGACAATGTTGCAAAAGGTGCCTCATGGTTTCAACATTTAAAATAATAGAAGCAACTTCTTTAAAGCAAGTCCAAGAGTAACGACTTCTAGATATCAAACCAAATTTAACTGGCCTTGATAAATAAATTATAACATCGAGATCCATCAAGCTCAGTGGAACACTAAGAAATCTCAGAATGGACTGGAACACTAAGAAATCTCAGATCTATTAGGAGGGAACATTAGAATGGTTTGATCCATCCCAATTGTCTGAGAGAACACATCTAGCACTAATAAAAGTATAATGAACCCATCCACAATCTGCAAAATTGATATATGTTCAGTGATTTTAAGATAGATCAGAAATTTACCATGGGCATGTGTGTTTCTTGCACCTTCAAGAGGTTATACATTGCCATATGATGCATTGTTTCCAACGCTTCTGCACGGACAGCTAATGAATCATCATTAAGCACATCAATTAATATATTTAAGGCTTCACCAGCAAAATTGGCAGAAAGGATGGTGAGTCTTCGCAAGGAATGACAGGCTGACCTTCGTACCTTCATAAAAGCAGACAATATCATAATCTTAAAATTTTAAAACTTGCAGCAAATTGTGTTGAACCATAAAAAATAAGGTAAGTGAAATCCCAAACAATCATTCTATATGCATGGACCGTACTTATTATATCTATTCAACGTGTGTCATGCAGTTGTTTAATATAGATCTGAATGAAAGATTATGATAGTGAGTCCAGTGATTAGTCTACCTTTGTCCTAGTGGCTTTGGGTCTTAATTCTCAAGTCCTAGGTCAAGGTTTTGAGACCGGTAGAGAGAGAAGAAAGTTAAAAAAAGATTATGATGGTGAACATGAGGCAAAACCTACCAAATTAGTCCTCCAATCTACTTGCAGGGTGTTGATAAAGTTTAGTTGTACATGAAGCTAGGAGAAGACATACTGCCATCTCAAAAGGATATAGGATCAAACGGAAGTTACGGAACAACAAAGTTCTTAGAAGTTACCTCATAGAATTCATCCTCCAGCCCATGTATGAAAGCTCCAGCAGCACTGGATAACGGTAATTCAAACAGCTTCGCAGAGTACTGTCTAAGATCTTTATTCTCTTTCGTTATTGCTAGGACTTTCTTAGATAGGGTTTGTAACAGAATATTTTCAGACACCATTTCTATCAGCCCAAGGGCATCGAAAGCTTTGACCCTGACCTCCAAACTCATGTCTCTTACCATAGAACAGAGCTGCAAGAATATGTGAAACAAAGAGATGAGATGTCAGGGCAATGATTCTATGCAGTTATTAGATATTGATGTTTATTGTTCCAACAAGATGACAGGAAGAGGACATCCTACCATGTGCCTGATGTAGGGTTAGCTTGATGATTTCCTTGTTCTCCTAGACAAAACTTGGCCAAATCCGATTAGCAAAACCATACATTACTCAAACATTTAAATGGGATGAAATAAAAAATAAATGTATGAGATTTAGGGGAGTTATGTGTGAGGCATAGTTACTAAAGATGAGATTAGGCGCCAGGCGCATCAAGGGCGAGAATCACGTCTGGCTGATGCCTAGGCAAGGCAACTTTCTAAAGACACGTGCCTTAAAGTGAAACTCACAAATCACTAGGCTCATTAAAGACGTGCCTCACTTAAAGTCAAATTCTTTACCCTTTAATTGTATTCTTTAGTACCGTCAGATACTTGTACCACATAGTTAGACAGTAGTGTTCACTTGATAAATTCTTTTAATATAAAATGTGAATGTTAAGAGTCTCATCACTATTTACCGGGAAAAAAAAAAGTGTCTCATCACTCGCACAAAAAAGTGCATTGCGCATCTCTCTTTCGATCAGCAAAACTC
The DNA here is from genome assembly GCA_025631255.1 of Cornus kousa. Lineage (NCBI taxonomy): Eukaryota > Viridiplantae > Streptophyta > Magnoliopsida > Cornales > Cornaceae > Cornus > Cornus kousa. Next base: position 3,677,525 of record JAOTQH010000070.1, on the reverse strand, counting down.
TTAATTTACATGACCAAATGGAAAATCATCACTTATGATGGCGACTTGCCTTGCCTTGCCTTACCCCATGAGACCTTTAAGGTGGTTAAAAAAAGATCCAGAGGACCATGTTTCGATGTCTAGGGCAGGATTTAGGCACCTTAAAAAACATATTATTGTTTAAGTTAATAAATTGAGAATCACGAATAGTTTCTTCCTGTCTCCCTATCACAAAATATGCATCATTCTATTATATGCAAAATCATTTACAACAAGAAGAAATCTCATGAACCAATATCATACAATTCTATTCACCATAAATTCATAAAGATAACAGCAGCAGTATCATCAATAAATCAATGCAAACTGTTCCATAAACTGATTAAAATTCCATCCTCTAACATTAAGTATATAAGTAAAGAGCTGCTGTATTGATAATACCTGGAGAAACAATGCATCTGACCAATCTCTCTTATTTTTGTCTTGACTGGATGCCACAAGCAATTGTCCCCACACAGAAACCTGTATTCATAATGTGAATAAAGCCCATGAGCATTTTCTCTCATAGTTGTGCACATGCCCAGCATGACATGAAATAGAACATCGTCCTAAACTTTGGCCTTCTCCATTTGTTTAAAGGAAGGGGAAAAAGAATTATTTGTACAAAGGAAACTAATACATAATCACAAAAATCAGTGACTTTAAGCAAAGAAAGTTCCAATTGTTCAAAACCTTAGGGTCTGCATGGTTTTCAGAGAATTGTCTTTTATAGTTATTTGAAAACAGTTTTCTGTTTTTGGAGTTCTTGAGAACTGTTTTCTGAGTTATAAACTAAGCAGGCCCATAAATTTTTAAGGAAGTCCAACAACTTTCCTCACGTCCGGCACATGGGGAATTTGATAACAGAGTAAAGACTACAAGCAAACACACACATAGAATGGGGAACAGTATAAGTTGGACCTTTTGAACCAAACTTTGATACCATATTATTAAGGATTTGAGGCACATATATATACATATATATATATAAATGCATATGAAGCTCTAGCAGTTGAAATCGTGGTAGTTTAGCTTCAATGACACTCAGTTTAGCGCCATGCCTTCAAGAAACTTTATAGTTAAAAATAAAAATAAATAAAATTTGCAAACGAGTCAAAATTTGTGTTTTACATAGAATTCAAAATGAGTTTATTCGTTTTTAATAAAATTTAACACTTCAAGTTTTTGTTTCAAATAATACCAACCATGGCTAGACCAATACAGTAATCAAGGTGCATCTGTATGTGTGCCAAATTGTGTCTTAAAGTACTAATCATGAGCATGATGGAGTTATGTAATAAGTTCACAGTTCTAGCAAGCATGCACATAAAAATAAGATAAATGGAAAAAATCATACAACTACTAATCGTATCTCACCACGCAAACTGCAGCACACCTTACGCAATCCTCCATATCGGATAGAAGCTCAACAGCACGGCAATAACACCCCTCAATCAAACCATGGTTCTCAACAAGAACGGACTTACACAAACCAACCAATCCATCCAAAGCAACTCTCCTCACATACGGATAAGGATCCTTCGTAAACCCTAGAAACAATGTGAGCAAAAACTGCGGCGGAACATTCAACCTCTCGGCGTTCAACAGCAACCAATGCCGAACAGACACGCAGGGCCGAAAGCAAAGAGAAACAAAGAAACCCTCACTGATTGAAGGAAGTAGGGTTTGGTCAGACTCGGCGATTGAGATGAGAACGGAGAGAGCTTGGGCAATGGTGCGAGTGGGAATATGTTCGCAGAGGAGAGAGGAAGAGCGAACGGTGTTGAAGATGCGGTGAGAAAGGTGGGGGTGGTGGAGGGCGAGGTCGGAGAGGAGAGAGAGAGGGTGGTGGAGCGAGGGGTTGTGGTGGGGGGGTGGGAGAGAGCGAGCTCGGGTTTCGAAAATTGAAGAGATGGTGTGTTCGGAGGTCGAAGGGTTGACGATTAGTGATCGTGCTGAAGATAGGGCTACAAGAGAGGGAGTGTTTTCGGACACATTATTGGCGGTTTGGCTAAGGATGTGTTCGCAATTGGCTCGAACTTGTTCCTCCATTGTCGATGAAGTTTAGGGTTTTAGTTAGCTCTGCAACGGCTGGGTTCGCTTTAGAGACGAAGAAGAAAGACCGACTCAGTTTCCATAACTGAAATTACTAAAAAGCCACCCTATTCCCTTGGTTAAACGAAATAAGGTGCCTGGTGGAACAGACTGCTAATCACAAGAAAAGTTGACCAAATTCACCAAATCCCTGTGATCAAGTAATATTTTTGTTATAATTTTAGGCTCAGTTTGGTAGAGGGGGTTTGAAGGGAAAGGGAAGGGAAGGTAATGGAGGTTTATAAAAGAATTGTGTTTGGGTGAAGTGAGTGAAGGGAAAGGGAAGGAGAGGAAAAGGTTTGGAGGGTTAGTTGGGCCTTGAACAGTGAATTTCTTAACCTTCCAAAATTGGGCGGAAATGGAAGGAAAGGGAAGGCAATGGCACATGTGATGCTTGTGATTCCAATTTTACCCACACAAAATCAAAGGATTTATAGTTAGCAAAACAAGAATACAGACATATGGAACAGCCGAGAGAAAGAGGAGGAAAGCTTACAAAATTGGGCGAACCCGAACTGGAATAGCCGGCGATGGAAACGGCGAACCCGAACTGGAACAGCCAGCGATGGAAACGGCGAGAACTGGAACAGTCGGCGATGGAAACTGAAAAATATGGGTTTTGATTTTTGGAACAGTCTGAAACAATATGCCGATATGGGTTTGAATCT
>JAOTQH010000070.1:3655534-3674645 GCA_025631255.1 Cornus kousa | reverse complement strand
AAAATAGTATATTCAAATTTGGAATGGGACAACTATTTTGGGACATCCCAAAATGGAAAGGTGGACAACTATTTTGGAACGGAGGGAGTAATAATAATAAAACACTACCTTATATTTTAATAGTCTTTTTTTTTTTTTTTTTTCTTTGTGTTGTCCCAAAATAATTGTCTACTTTTTAAATACAAAAAACATATTTTACTTCTTTTCATAAAATGCATTTAAACTTTTTTTAAAAAAAAATCAAACTTGATTATGTATATTCAAACTCACAACTTTGTGATTCTTAAAGGGAACAATAATTACATATCCCCTTAAAAAGTTATACTCTCCGAAAGTGACATATAATATGAGACATAGATAGTAATACATATATAGTTTAGTACATTTCACCTTACCAAAATAAAGGGTAACAACACACAATATTGAAGGTCGATACACGGAAGTTGGATGTGGAAGTAAAATTATTCCCAAAAAATATATTACAAAAAAATAAAATAATAAAAAAATACAAAAATTATGATTGAATAATAAGATCAAAATATTGGGGACAAAAAAAATACATATTTTGTTTGAATGAAAAGATCTAAACATGTAGCTACCGGCTGACCATCTAATATGAGTTTTCATTTTCAAATAGGAAGTGAGCATTTCGAATTTCACATAAAATAGTGTGTACTGTAATCTTGTATGAGTGTGTTATATACAGGGTTGCAAACGAGTCGAGCCGTTCACATAAAATAATGTATACTATAATCTTATATGAGTGTGTCATATACAGGGTTGCAAATGAGCCGAGCCGTTCACAAACGGCTCGGGCTTGGCTCCTTAATTACTCTAAAAATCTATGATGGTGTGCTAGTGGGATGTCATAAGTCCATGGTGAATTTACGAAGAATAAAAGTGGTGTTGGTTTCGAGATGTACTCGATGTCATTGGAGTTGACACACCCCAACCAAATTTACAATATTTATTAAATTGAACAATTGGAATGTATCTAACCATCTGCATTAACCTCATACTTACGTGACGCCATCATACATCAAAGTGTCTGCTTAATAGTTTATAATTAAAAACAAACTATAAGCCCATTATACAAGTACCGACAAAACTAAACCTCTAATTACAAGTTATACTACTAAATTCTATTACAATATTTACATCTTATATGAAAAGACATTCTATTGTTCTTTTTCCTATTCATACCCAAAACTTTAGGCATGGTAATAGCAACCCAACCTTGTACCTGAAAAATATAGATATAGAAGGAGTGAGCTTAAAGCCCAGTGATTGCAACACTATTACATTAGAGTAATATAAACAAAAATTATCTGATTGATAACTTCAATTAAACTTCATTAATACATAACTTCCAGCTTTACAGGCATTAAAATATAATACTCTCCTTTTAGGCCAGAGTATGGACCTTATATGATATAGTACTTTCCTTCAAGATCAGAGTATGGACCTTATATGATATATATATATATATATATATATTACTTTCCTTCTAGGTCAGAGTATGTACCTTATACAATATATATAAACATTTCCACATCATATAAACATCTTTAATCCTTAAACTTACACATTCAAGTATAAACTTCCAGTGAGTACACTCACCTTGACATTCAAATTATTTATTTGTCCTTCTGTATTATCGTAATTTCCATCCCCTTCTCTTTGCCTATACAACATTATAACCGTATCATATTCATTTCTAAAGAGAAATAAATAATACTCATCACTTCCATAATAAATCTCAATCTTTTTAAACAATTATGACCTAAATATCACTTGTATGTATTTATATCAAATTTCAACGCAACTACTACAATTTAGTAACAATTATATTAACATAGAAAATTTAATACTATAACTTGGATAAAATAAATAAGTATAGATGTTGTTTACACATGATCACTTGATCAAGTTATCCGTTAAAAATTACACCACAATTATCCAATATAAAATCAAAATTACCTTTTCTACTTTTGTAGTAACAGTCCAACAAAACTCATTCTCTTTCTTATTGGCCATACCAAGCTCATTGTATCCTTTTATTTATTTATTTATCGAGTAGCGGTGTATATCAGAAAGTTACTGGCGTGAACCAACCTCCAATCAAACTTTCTTCATTTAGGGCCTGTTTGGCAACTAAAGTTACTTTACGTTTTTGCTTTGATCCAAAGTAGAAATATTGTTTCTACTTTTAGAGTATGTTCAATATTATTTAGGAGCTTGTTTGGTAACTTAAATTTGTTACAAGGTTTTTAGAAGCAAAAATATGAAAGTATGTTTGGTAAAAAGTGTTGCAAGTTTGAAATTTTGAATGGTTAATTAAAAATGTTATTTTAGATATATATATTTTTTGAACAGTGCTTTGCTATAGTGCGGAAACAAACAAAAGCATTATTTTGATACTTCCGATTTTGGCCTTAATTTTGGAAACTCTTCAGTACTATTCAAAAGCATAACAAATATTACCAAATATGCTTCGTGCTTTTGCTTCGCTATAGTACACTAACAAAAGCAAAAAACACAAAGCAAAAACAATAGCCAAACAGGCCCTTATATAATCCAGGGTGCGTTTAGTAACGTTTTTGTTTTCTATTTTTGTAATCTGAATAAAACAGAAGCATAATTTTGTTTTCTTGAATGACAATACAAAACAAAAATGGTGTTTATTAACATTTATTGTTGTCACAATTTTAAAAGAAAAAAAAATAATAATCGTGTTTAATAATACATAATTGTTACAGATTTACATAACATTTTTTAATTATTTTATTTTAATTTTAATTTTTTTCATTAGTACAAAAAAACCTTAAATATATATTCAATTCAATTATTTCACAAATATTAAAAATATCCAATACAACATAATAAAATATAATATTCAATTTAAAATCACAAATCCTAATAATTCTCAATACATAAGTACAAAATAAGATATATTAGGACAAAAACACTCTTACCAATTATGTATATAAGTGCATGCATATGCATCATCTATACATTTATTATAAAATATATAATATATTTAACATATATTATATTATAATAAATATTAATATAATATAGATATGGTATATAATAATATATTATATCTTTTGCATAATAATTTAATAATACTATAATAAATAAATAATAACTCATAATTTTTGTTGTCCCAAAAAATAATTTACACTATTATATAATATAATATATTTTAAAAATATATTTTTGTTAAATAAAAAATAATTTACACTAATATATAATATAATTATAATTATATATTAAAAATATATTTTTATTAGTATTTAATATGTACCATTACTATATAACATGAGCAACATACATTTTATTTGAAATGAACAGTATATATGTAATAATAATTGTGAAAACGTTTTAGCTCAACAGTGTCAAAAACATGAGAAACACCTTTTTTATGTTCCCTCATTTCTTCACAAAAATAGAAAACATTTTCTGTTACAGAAAAATAAAAACATATTATTAAACATGTTTTTTGTTTTTATTTTACTTTTTTAAAAATTGACAACAGAAAACAAAAAACGTTTCTCGTTACTAAACGCACCCTAAATGATGCACCATTCTGATCATGTACTATAGCACGCCCTTTCAATAAATGCTACTTATTAAATGTGTTCTGTATATGTAAGCAATCGTATATAACAAGTGCGATTTGAATGAGTCCGATATTTGATGTGATGGTCAACTCTTTCTCCTACTCTTAATTAAATGAACACCAGTGTTAAATAATTGTCACGATCAACATCCGTATAATGCATACTACGATTTGTGTATTCTACAAATTGTTTAGTTGCTGGAGGGTGTGCTTCTTTTGTTTCTATTCTTTTTTATTTTTTATTTTTTATTTTTAAACTACTCCCAATCTACAATTTGACAGATTCTTATTTATTTTTATTTTTTAACATATCCAAAAACTTTGTTATCATATTGAATAATTAAGTTATGCATGACTTAATAAAAAAAGACATTATTATTATTTTTTCTTAGTTGAACAACTTGAACGACATTATTATTTACTCACTCCATTAATTAAAATGATCAATTTATTTTTATAATCATTTTTTGATGTGATAACGAGCATAAAAGATCCCATTTAGTTGGGGAGTCACAGGGTTGTGGCCCCACAACGCACCTATAACGGTGCAGCTACTGGAAGATTAAGACCCCATGAAATTATGCTTCTTTTGAAAGTTGGAACTCCTCAATTTTATTGTACAAATTGGTATAACTCACGACTGGCCCACCCATAATTAATGATTGACGTACAAGAAGATATATATATATATATATATATATATTGTGTATATCAAATATTTGATACTTTATGCTTAAACTACAGCATGTGATGGTGCTAGTGAAGGGATCGGTGGCCATATCATTCGGAGGGAGCAAAGCACCAGCTGCATTGGCAGAGATAGTATCAATGGGGGGAATCAATTCTCAAGTAAAGAGAGAGCTCATCTCCACCATCGGTTCTATTCTACACAAGACTCTCTCTGTCCCCAGTTCCCGCTTCGTCCTCAAAGTCCATGATACAACTGCAGGACGAGTCAGTAACTCCAGAATGTGATCATTTGTTTTGTTCGGGAATACCGGATTGACATCCTATAATTAAAATAAATTTTTACTTTTTTTTTTTAATTTTAAATTTAATGTGTGAATTCGTGCTCCCAAGCATCAACAATTGAAGAAATTAAAATAATACACTCCTAAATGAAAAAAAATGTTTCTCATGTTTAATCATCATGCATTCCAGTTCTGTAAGTAGAGAAACGATTCTAGGTGAGATATACCTTAATAATTTTTTGTCATTCTTGCTTGAAATGAATGATCCAATAACATATTTCGCTGTAATACTTAAAAATGAATAAATAAATAAATAAATACCAAATTTGAGTTTTAGGCCAGAGAATGGTGAGACCAAAGCATCTGCAACAATGAAGTCTTATTAACTTGGAAGTATCAAACATATGAAAAAAACTAGTCAAATTGGAATTTACTTCTGTTGAACTGCAGCTGTCAAAAACAAAAAAGTGTGAATTTTTCGTCTTACGAAGAAAAAAAAATTGTAATGCACACACGAACACGTGTTTTATAAGGACGATTTAGACCGTGCAATGGACACAAGGAAGTTTTTCTCCTTCGTGAGGGCCTTACACTTGCTAGTAAACATACAAATGATTGATTTATCATAAGATCCAATGATACTGTGAATTATAGATTTATCATTAGACCCAAGGGTATTGGGAGTTTGATTTATCGTGAGTTTCAAGAATATTGTAAAATTTATTCAAAAGGTAAAAATTTCACCATTTAGCTATAAATGTTCTTTTGCAAAATATCACACAAGTGTAGTTTTTATAGAGAATTTTCATTCACACACATATATGTATGTTTTCATTGGTAAGAAACGTATTAACGCACCAACTTGGAGGCTTGAACTCATAAATTTCGATTTTGAAAGGTACAAAAATACCACTAAGTATTCATTTATTTTTAATCATGGTTACTTTGATTTCATTTTAAATTGAAATAGACATGATGATCCTTTTATTTAAAAGTGATATGTTCCAAATGAGGCACATCATTCTCTTAAAATATATATATATATATATATATATATGATGAAATTAATTCTATTTCTCTTTCTTAATTTTTATACAAGTTGAAATTGAAAATTCAAGACATATTTGAAATTGTATTTAGCCCATTTTCTGCAATCGTAAACAAACACCTTAAAATGATTAAAAGGTTCATTTGAATGAGAAATTTTATTTTAGAAAAAATTTAATTGAAATTATTTGAAGTAATTGTAGGTCAATTTGCAAGGTTTTGAGCCATTAAAAAAAACAAAAAAACAAAAAGGATATTAAATTCAACCCTTATCAAATTTCACAGTTTTCATTCAAAATAATAGAAAAAGGGAAACTCAAACGAAAGCAATGAAAAATGAAATGACATGGAAGAGGTGGCTCTTGATTTTTTTATTTTTATTATTATTTTTTTTTCTTCGAAAAGTTAAGCTATATTAAAAATAAAAATAAAAATAAAAATAAAAAAGAACTAAGGCCCTTTTTATGTTTGTACGGCTCTTGATTTTCTTGTAACACAATGGAGCAAAACATTTTTTTCAAAAAAAGTACTAGTTGTTTTAGAACCGTCATAATAAAAGGGCATTTTCGGTAATTAATCGTGGGGACATTTTCGACATTTAAGATGAAAGCAAAGGCATTATTAGATGAGAATTGAGAACTGCGAGTGAGAGTGAGAGAGACACAGAGCAAAAAATTAGGGTTTTTGTTGCAGACCTAACCGACTACAAGAATGCCTTGCCTGAACCTGTCGACTAACGTGAGCCTGGAGGGCGTTGATACCTCCTCCATACTCTCTGAAGCCACTTCTTCTGTCGCCAAGCTCATCGGCAAACCTGAGAATGTATATTCTCTCTCTCTCTCTATATATACATATACATATTTATATTTATATCATATATTTTCTTCTATGTTTATGAATATACATATCATACTTGTGCTTATATTAATTATTATCAGTGAATTTGAAGTTTCCGTTGTTATTATGCCCTTGAAATTTGCCAAATGTGAGCATAGTTTGTATGTAGCAAAACCCATTATGGGTGTTGTGCAACCAACTATTAATTCAAGAAAAAATCCATTTCAGGGTTCAATTTATAAACCATAGCGATTAGGAATATTTAGATTTTGACGTTGAGGTGTGATTTTTTTTTTTTTCCATTTGATTTTAATTTTGAAATGGGGATAATTTTCTGTATGCTAATTTGTCTGCTGTCTCATTTTTGGTTAAAAAATACGTAACCTATAGCTTTCAATGACCATTTTTTGCTGAAATGATTGGTTTTTGAAGGCAATGCACCTTCTCATTTGAGTTTGTATTAATTATTATTTATCACTGCTTGGTGGTATTCTGAGCCTGATAAATGCATTCGATTTCTGGATTATTTGGGCATACATTTCGTTTTGCTACTAAAATTTGATGGATTCTATTACTTTGTGAACTTTGACTGACATGGTTGAATGAATTATGGCTTGGATGATGAGAATTGCTTGGCTCATGTAAGCTATTTAGCTCCTCCTCTGAACCCATGTGCAAGTTGCTATCCCGAATACAATAATGTTGGATATTTAAATGAGGGTTTTTTTTGGCAAAATATTTAAACGGTAAAGAGTAATTGTGTATACCAGTCTAACTGGTATTTCGTTTTGCCCCTTATATATTTTATATCCAGTGTAATTATATATTACTATTCTGTCTCTTCAATGCAATGAATAGAATTTTCAGGCTAAAAGATGCCTTTCGTAGATGGCTCTTACTTTAGCGTTCTGTTCTGTTCTCTGAAGCTTTCTAGTTCTTTTTTTTTTTGGTTGTGTGCATGTGTGTGGAGGTTCTCTTGGTTCCCTCTTTTATCACCCCCACCGAGAGCCTATAAATTACTAGTGAAGGAAAAAGCAAAAGGGTGTGAATAACCCATATTAAATATAATCTATAATTTCATAAGGATCTCAAAATTTGCAAATTCATGTTAAAGTGGAAAAAAGGCATGCTCCGCAAGTGTGGAATGCTGTTCCCATCTTCATAATTTGAAGCAGCCTAATTCTTTCAATGAGGCATAGAAGATCTTTGGTCATATATTATAAACTACGATTTCGTCTACAGAAATAAATAGCTGTGAATTTTGATCAAGTTGCTTTTGTTATTCCATCACTTTCTTCTGCTTATAAACCATTAGCAACTTTGTGTTTGTTTTTATGCAGTATGTGATGATTGTGTTGAAAGGATCGGTACCAATTTCGTTTGGTGGGAATGAGGAGCCAGCAGCTTATGGTGAGTTGGTGTCCATTGGGGGTCTTAACGCTGATGTAAACAAGAAGCTGAGTGCTGCGATTGCTGCGATACTTGAAACCAAGTTGTCTGTTCCCAAGTCACGATTCTTCCTGAAATTCTATGATACTAAGGCAAGCCATCTCAACTTCATAAGTTGTCACTAAATGGGTCATTGCCAAGCATTTGCGTTGCTCATTGCATTCTTCCTGTTTGTCTAGGCCCATGAAACTCAAGAATATGCACAATGTCTGCATGCTTTACACCAGTACTAGATCATGTAAACAAACCTTTATTATCTGAAATCATGAATGAAGCTTTTACCAGTTTTTTTATTTCTTAAAATATCATTTTAAATATAATATATTTGCCTTTTCTTTTCATTTTCCACATATTTATTTGGAGTCATTTCATGTGATATACTGACTCTTGATGGCACTGATAAATTCATTTATTTTTGCAGGGCTCCAACTTAGGATGGAATGGGTCTACCTTTTAGATTCTGCTTATACTTCTGGTGTGCTATCTTGACATTGTCATGAACTCGATGCTATTCAGGGAAGAATCTTTGTCTGTATGATAATTTGAGGTCATAACAACTTTGATAATACTGTGAAGGATTTTATTTAATTTTTATGTCTGTGACGTCCTAAACTTATGAGGTTCTACTTTCTAGACTACGTGGAACATCATTAATACTCTGTTTGATAAGAGGGATGAAAAAATGGATGGAAGGAGGGGTGGAGGGATGGATGGATGGATGGATGAGGCCTTCCTGTGAAGGGATGGTGTCTCAAGGGATAATAATGGAAAGGACGAACAATTTGACACCTTATTTTGTTTGGTTAGACAGATGGATAAACGTGTTTGGTGAGATTCTTCATCTCTCCTTACTTAATCCATTCTGTTCCTTCCATGGAAAGAAAGAGAAGCTTCTTTTGTACCTCCTCTCTTCCATCCGTTATCAATCCTTCCTTCCAATCAATCATAACGTAATGGTTGATCTTTCAGGATCTCTTTTACTAATGATGTGTAGAAACAGTCTCCGAGCTGACCTACATTATATGGAGTATTCTAAAGGTATCCATTTACCCATGGGTCTTGGATCAAAATAACCCGTATGTTAACTATTTATCAGCAGTTAAGATTGGTCCGGAGAGACAATTATTTGTTCTTCTAAGTGGACCTCACCTGTTGGGACACGTTCTAATTGCACATTGCACTGTTAGTGTGTTTGTCAATGTTGATGTTTGTCATCTTTTGCTATTTTCTTTTGACACAGTTAATTTCCTAATTGGCTACAGCGGTTTCTTTGCTAATTTTCGCCATCTTTTATTTTATATATAATAATTATTTTCTTTACAATGAAAACAATAATGTTTACTTGGTAACTTGTATTGGAGGGCAAATTGAGATAAATCCTGTGTTTCTTGCCCGCTTGGCTTCTTCCAGAATACTTTTGAGTGAATTTTTATACCAATTCTGATAGTTGATCCTTACTCTTCACAAGACTTGTTTATATCTTACCCTGATTTGCCTTTTTAAAAAAATAAAATAAAATAAAATAAAATAAAATCACTTGTTTTTGGTAGAGTTGCAAATGAATCAAGTTGAATCTAGTTTGAGCTTGGTTAGGCTCAGTTTGTTCGGTTGGGAGCTCAACTCGAGCTTGACTCGAAATCGAGACAAGAACAAAAAGTTGAACTTGGACTCAATTTGTTATATCATATGATAAGCTTAGGCTTAACTCCTTTAATAGCAAAGTTATTCAAACTCAATCTAAAGTTTTATTCAAAATTGTTTTGGCTTGGTCATGAACTTGTACAGGCCTGCAAAAATTTACAAGTTCAAGAATTTATACAAACCTATTTTTATAAACATGTTCACGTATACGAACCTACACAAGTTTATATAGACAGGCCCATATAGAGATGCCCCACTGATTATTATTATTATTAGTATTAGTATTATTATTTTGCATTTTGTACCTATAAATTTTGTAAAATTTTGACAATGCCCCAATGAAATTACAAAAAAACTTCAATGGTGCCACCTCTTAATAAAGTTTATGGGTCTGTCACTAAGTTTATGAGTGGAGCCCAATATTGTATAGGATTGACTCGTTTACTAAACGAGTCTTGAAATCGAGCTCAAACTATGCTTGTTTGAAGTTCAAGTAGAGTCGAGTTATTTAAGTTATTTGTAAATAATTCGATTCATTTACAGTTCCAGGTGACGATATTTAGCTAATCTACGAGTCATTGTGCCATTTGAGTATCTCTCATTTTGCTACAAGAGGATCTGTCACATGCATGAAGGCATCTGGTTGCAGCTCTTCTGAAAAGTCCCTGAACAATAATTCCAACACCATCAATACAGGCTATATTGAGAGAATTGTTTGGATTTATAGGCTCTTATGTTAAGAATAAGAATATATACTAAGAATTTTTATTTTTAATTTAGGCAAATCACATAAACCCTTTGTCTACTAAAAGTACAATTATAAAGAAAAAAAACTAAAGGTTCAATTATAAAGATAGAAATAGTACAATTTACAATATATTATTTCAGATTTTGTTTTATCATACTTGACAAGTGGCTAAAAATTGTGATACCTTACACTCGGCTCTAGTATGAACTAAAAATCATTCCTAGTAATATATATCTTAGTTCCCATGAGGCATCGAATATTTTCTTTGCCAGAAGTAACAACCTGTCCTCTCCTGCAGGGGAATGAAAAAATTGCCATCAGAGGCACAAACATTCCATGAAATCTCTTGGCAGAGAATATAATATCTGGCTTTTACAAAATTAATTGAAAATGGTATCTTAAATGAAAGGTAGATATATAGATATAATGTCAAAATTGCCCTTGGTTCCTTGGTGGAATTGCAGGGACTAGTAGGATCATGGATCATCAATTAGTTCACATCTAATGTATCAAACAGTGGGATAATTTTGTCCACAATGTACAAATTTCAAAAGCATTGTTGGCTAAGCTATTGTAGAAGATAGAAAGCGTAAAGAAGAATATGGAAGCAACACACTGTATACACCATACCAAAGTTGATATTGTCCGGAGGAATAAAATATATGTACAGTCTTTTTGGCATGCTTTTGTCTCTACATTGTCACTATATATATTCAGTGTTGGGAGAAAGGTGAGCACAAAGTAAAAAAGTGAGGAACAAGTTTGAGAAAGGGGTAATGGCTGGAGAGAAGAAAAGTGTTCTTAGAGGTTGCATCAAGTCTAGCAAAGGGCCTTGGGTGATTCACAGAACCTCCAAAGATGGTGGTGTCTTCACCAAGCTTCGATTCCCTTCTGATAGGGAGCGTCAGAACAACAAGGAGAGGGAGCGTAAAAGGCGAGCAGTAGCCCACAAAATTTTTGCTGGACTTCGAGCTCATGGAAACTACCAGCTCCCAAAACATGCTGATAATAATGACTTGTTGAAGGCTGTTTGTGAGGAAGCTGGGTGGCATGTTGAAGAAGATGGAAAGATCCATAAAAAGGTAAATATATTGTTTTTAATTTATAACCTCTTATATATATATATATAATTTCAAAATCCATTCTAGCAATTTAAATATTATTTCTTTCATTTTGGTCTGTAGGACTCATGGGTGAAAATGCAAAGCTCCATCAACATTGAATCATGTCAACAATCCCATCAAGTTTCTATGGTTGCTCAATTTGAAGAAGAAGAATATTGTAGTTGTGAACGTGATGGAAATTTAGAAATGGAAAAATCTCTACCAACGACTATTTTCTGAAGACTAAGCATGGGATCAAGATGTGTAAATCGTGGGCGAAGGGTTAGTTTTAGGTCGTATAGTGTAATTTTAGTATTCTGTTGGATATGTGATGTAAAAATATATTTCTCTAACTTTGAATTATTATTATTTTAATTAGATTCAGTTAATGAATTAAGTCCCTGTGGTATAAAACTCTCCTATATTTTTAATTTGGTACAATTACATCCCAGTTCGCATAAAAAGACATCAATACCCTCTCTACTATAAATTTCTGGGTAAAGTGCAAAAAAAACCTCTTGATATATAGGGTTTGTGCAAAAATAGTCCCTACTTTTTGAAAATGTGTATTTCAATTCATAAAATTCAAAAAAGGTGTAAATAAGCCATTCTGACCACTTTTTGATCAATATTGATATAAAATAAATTCAAAAATCCTATTTTGTCCCCCTCCCTTTTTTTTTCCCCTATTCTACCCTTCTCTCCTACGCTCCACCACCACCACCACCATCATTATGTTTATTCTGGCATTCATTTCAACCATAAAACCAAAGTTTAACGCTGATCTGTTGAGTTAACTCAGTGCATCATCAAACAAAACCACATCACAAACCCAACTATTGGTGGCTATTGGCAACAATGAAGGACAACAAGCTCAAGATGCTGTTAATGTGTCATCGGTGATGGCAACTAATGAGAAGGGTTTGGATCTGTTGGTGTTTGCTGTGTAGTAAGTATGAAAGCTTGTTGCCGGAGTTTGGTCGGTGAAAGGTTGAGGTCTCATTCTACGACGCTGAGACCATGGCCACCTCTACCCCTCCCTTTCTCTTCATCACCTCTCCCTCCATCACCTCTACCGCGGCCACCCCTGTCCCTTCCCCTCCCTTCATCACCTCTATTGCGACCACGACTTTTAAAGCCGCTGCCACTTCTAGGGCCTCCGAGGTTTCTTCCCCCTCCGATCCGTAGCCCCTTCCTCCTCTCCTTCTATCACCTCGGCCACCTCTAAACCCTCCACCACCACGACCTATAAATCAATCAACTAAATACAAAGGAAAAAAAATAAAAAATAAAAAATAAATTATCCAAAATGATAATTTTACATTGCCTATTTTTTTAATATTATTTCATTTATATTAGAGAGTGTATTAATGTCTTTTTATACGAACAGGAAGGTAATTGCAACAAATTGATAGTAAAGGGAGGTTTTATACCACACATGGACTGTTTTGCATTATATGATAGTATAGGGGGATTTTTTGTACTTAACCCAAGTACAAAATAGGATTTTTGAATTTATTTTATGTCAATTTTGACCAAAAGTGGTCAGAGGGGCTTATTTGCACATTTTTTAAATTTTATGAACTAAAATACACATTTTCAAAAAATAAGAACTATTTCTGCACAAATCTTATATATCCAGAATTTTTTTTTTTTTTTGGCGCTCAACCCATATCAAATTTAATTGCTAATAAGTAAACCTCCCTTATACATGTGAAGTAGAATTAATTGAGCAAAACTTGTAGGACCACCCATATATATAAATAAATATTTATATCATGAAACTACATAAAGAATTCTATTGATGACTTCTTCATCCTTTGAGCTGACATCCTCTGTTCACATGTAAATCTTTGACGTTTGGGTAGGTTTATAAGACTATTTCAAAGGCGCATTGGATCATTCCTTTAACAATATCTTCCCTTATTATATCTCTAATCACTGTTTAAATTTATTTATTTATTTCCGAATTTTTTATATTCCCCACTCAAAATGGCCAAACCTCTTGAAGTTAAAAATGAAAAAGTCATTAATTTTTCTCTTCTACACAAGAGAGAAGGTAAAATGGTGGAAGAATTACATTTCTATATCTTATTATCTCTAATTTTCTGAACTCCTTAAAGTTAGAAATTTTCTCCACTTCTCTTACATTCCTTTTCTCAAGTAAGAGTTAGAAGTGTTCTCTCTTTACTCTTTATTTTTTCTATAATATATTTTATTTTCTGTTTTACTTGAAAAAAATAAATCTATTTGCAAATCGATTAGTTATATGAGTTGTGTTTACTGTCTAATTTTTATTACAATTTAGAAAAAAATTGTTATATATTTATTCTATAGAAACAACATTCTAGAAATCATTCCAAAATCTTCAAGCAGATCCAAAATATTGTGACATTATGAATGAATAATATTTGAGTTATTCTAACCTAATGAGCCACAATCTAAATTAAAAAATTAAAAATTAAAATTAAAATAATGCCAGCTTTTACAAATTGAATGGCTAACTGTAACTTTAACGTTCTTTATTTAATTACATGCACAAATGAGATAGTAAATTTTTTAAAACCTTGGATCTATTTTGAAAAGCAAACGAGTACTACTAAACTACAACATTTAATAAATATTCAAATAATAGAGCACCAAAATTAGGATTTTCTCAAACAAAATACAATTATCAAGGTGGAATGGATTTTCACATTCCACCACATGTACTTCCATTTAAAATTTTCACTAATTGAAATGGCAAAATTACCCATCAAAGCATATTGTATAGAATGGATATATTTTTGAAAGATAATTATGTCATATATATTTTTTTGTTAAAACAAAATAAAAAGACTAGTAGAGTGCGAATATTATCGATCTAATCAGAAATCAAGTTCGATTTTCAGGATCATCTAAATTCCGTCACTAAAAACGGTAGTAGAGTAGTCATAAATCTATACTTTTTGTGGAGGGTGTATATAGTTCAAATTAATCAAAAGTGGACAATGTAGGCATAGAGGAGTTCATTCCAAACATCAGGCACTCCAGGAAGGCACCAATGTGTGCAATCAGCATAGCTCAAGGGATTTGATAATTGCTGTTTGGTTAGTGGCCTCCATTGCTTCCTGTATATGGATGGATGAGCATCCTTCCTATACTCTGAGAGTTGTGTTACATTCAGATATTGAATCTCTACACCTTTTGTTTTCATTCTTCTAATCACTTCCTCCACAATTCCCATCATTTTGGGATCTGATCCACTTCCCCAATATCCCTCTTCCATAATTGGCTCTCTTTCATTCATGCAATTTTGATCCCCATGCATGCCCCAATCTTCACCCCTGCAATATACACCAATTATACCCGAAAATCGTCCTCGACAGTTTTTTAAAAGAAAAGTCTATAATTGATGATATTGCGATACCGATTAAGAGATAGAGATGTGAGGTGGTGGATCCCGAACACTCTCTCCTATCTCCTAATCGTCGTAACATCTTTTTCTAAAAGTATATATGAAAAAATGTAATTAAATCAATTGAATATAATGAAATAAATGTATGTTTTTCATACAAGTGGTGAGTTGCAGTCATGCTGACAAAAAATAATATAGTCTTGGTACGATTGACGTGGGTGTTCAACCAATCTGCCCATGTCTCGAGAACCATCTTGTAGCAATTTGGCGTCTCGACTTCTTTGTAGGATTTTTTAGGACTTTCAAATGATCCCAACCTGATACTCCGTGTATGGATTTTGAAATATTAGAGAACAGATTAAAGAACAATTGATACAAAATGCTGGTGAATTAGGGTCAAATGTTGTACTTACAGAACTTTGAATTTGGGAATTCTCCACCAAAGATAGGAATTAAAGACGAGTATGTCTGCATCACTCCAATGCCTTGCGTGCTTTTCAATAGCGTCAGTTCTAACAATTGGATTGTCTGATCGATGTTTTGATGGATCATCAGCGTTAGACTCCACTAGCAATGGAGCCCAGTAAAAATCGATTGATGCATTGTATTCCTTCATTTAATTGCAAATATCACATAACATACAATTAGATGCTTTGCACAATATTGTCTTCGAGATTAGTCGGGATAAAGCCCCAAATAAATCGGTTACCGAAAAAACATATAAATTAGATTCCTTAATTTGTAGCAAAAGGAACTTAAAACCTACAGTGGCCTTGAAAGTGTACAAGGAGTCATTTAAGCGCATAAATTTGAATCCTTGAGGAATGGATGACTGGACCATACACACCATTGACACCCATTGGTTTCTGTTCACTGAATCCCCCACGAAAACAAGCCTCTTGTCCCTTAGCCTCTCCAGCAATGCTTTGCCATTAAACCTACCTTGCATTCATTTAAAAAATAAATAAATAAAACAGACATATATGTTTATATGTGCGCCCACACCAACACACACACACTAGCTAGTAAAATGAGAGACCTTGGGATGTCACAATCATGGGGTTGCCACCTCCAATGCTGATACTTCAAGTCCTTCCTCCCAAACTTCTCACAAGCCAAATCATCAAACATGTAGGGACACTGATGATCTTTGTACAAAGGGTAAGACTTGTTATCAAATACCCATTTGCCCGAAAACAAATCACACCCCTGCACACACACACACACACAAGAAAAAAAGAAAAAAACAGAGTTGGTGTCCAAAATGAACATTCATAGATGTCAAAGAAAATATCCCACCATTCTGATCCCTGGTTTTTTGAAAATGAACTTACATGACTTATGGGCGTCGACGGCAATGAATTCAGAGGTACTCTTTTGCTCTCTTTGCTAAGAAAAATGGTGGTAATGACTGACACCATGAAGAAGATGCCTATGACAAGGCAATGGAAGCTGCAAGCTATATGGAGTTTCTTTGCCATGGCCAAGTAGTACTCCTTTTTTATGGAGGATCGTATGTATGTATGTGTTTGGAGTTTGAATTGACTTTAAGACATTAAAACTACGCAGAATCAATATTCCTAAGTTGTACTGTATTTAATGAGTACATATCATGGATTACAAAACCAATCCTAGCAAGCAATTAAAAACATTCCAGAAAAGATACATATCTTGAATTCTGAATCTGCTCAAAAAGAGTAAATATTCATTGCTAATTCATTAAAGGTACTTATAGTTTCTGAACTCTTATATGTGTGTGTATGTGTCTGTACAGTACATATATATATGCTTTGCAAGAACATATATATATGCTTTGCTCTTGCAGTGCCAACAACTGATGGTGACTGAGATAGTGAGATGCATTTGGTCAAAGTAAATTTGTACAGTTACCAATTAGTTGGATTAATTATGTGACATACCTTATCTTTTGTTACTTAATTTTGTCTTGTTACCTTTTTTAAAAAATAAATAAATAACCTCCAAAATTGAGTTTCCGTCACAAATACAATTATATGTTACAAAATAGTTCCATCACTAATATATTTATTTGTTATAAATTATTTCTGTCATGATTACCATTATTTATTATGAACTATATTCGACTCTAATGCATATTTTTTTACTATCTCTAATGTGTAGTTTTTACAAAATTCACTTGTTGTAATTGTAACTAATCATTCTCTACAAATAAATTCCTTATAAAATAAGTGTCATTTGGTGTAGGGTGTACCTTGGAACATGCTATAATTTTCTATACAATCTTCAAATTCGAATGATGTTGAATAGGTGACATGCATGTTGAACTTGTTGCGCTGACACTCTTTGTTTGATGTATGTGTAAATCATGGGTGGCAAATGTTGGGAATTGGGATAGCAAATGTGGTAAGATAGTAATTTCCAAAAGTACGGGCTGATAATAAGTGGCCAGCTGGCATGGTTCCAAAAGGGTTGCTTTAATTTTATTCTTTTTATTCCTTTTTTTTTTAATAGACTGCATTTGGGTGTGGGTTGATGTTGAGGTATGATTTTATTGGCCAGCTGGATTGGTTCGAAAAGGGTAGCTATAAGCAATTTGCTGGAAATGTAACAGAGAGAAGACCATTTTGAGTTTATGTTGTCAAGCTTCCTGAAAATGTACCATTAGTTTTCAAAGCGTAACCGGCTCTGTTTATGTGCAGTATGCAGCCAGTCTCGCAGAGACAGAACGAAAATAAATATTTTGAATTTTTTTTAAATGGATATGCTCTTAACTTTACGCGCCCTTCACACATGCTTACCTTAGTTGTCATTCTTATAAAATCACGCGTCTTTCACACATGTTTTACTTTACTAACATGTCATTCTTATAAAATCAAAATTAAAGCATATTATCATTATCATTATCATTATCATTATCATTATTATTATTATTATTATTATTATTATTTTTTTTGTTTGCACCGAAACTCATCCCTTTGAGACCCACCCCAAGTTACAAAGCGGGGATGCTGTCAACAGCCTTACACCTCACTAACAATTTTAGTCGAGAGTTATAATGGCAATGAACGGATTCGAACCTGGAACATCAGCGTTCCCAGGTCATTACCTTACCAACTCAGTCAAAATTAAAGTATATTAGTTACAAGTGTTGTTTCGATTTTGTCATCGAAATTAAAAAATAAACCGGTTTTGTTATTGAAATTCAAAAATAAAATAAAATTAAAACTCGATCCGTCACGATTTGACACCAAAATTTACAAATTGCAAAATTAATATTAGAAAAACACAATTTGTAAAGTATCTTCAACAATTTTTTGTTTTTTTTTTTTTAATTTTATTTTATTTTATTTTTTTCCTTAATTCTTAACTTGCAGAACCAAGTGGCATACACCAATAGAACAACTGACTCCAAGTCTCTCTTATCCAAAACTTTTGGTTTCTTGTCTTTTGACGAATACAAAATTTTACGCCCTCTTTTCCATAAAAATAGACTAATACATTATTCTCTTTTAAAATAATTAAATTATTCTTTCAAGTTTGAATGAATATATGTCATCAAGTTAATATTTTTTAAAACTTAATGAGTATACATGAAAATGATGCAGTTATCTTCTTTTGACTTTTTAAGTAGAATAATTATTTTGGGACCTTAAAAAAAAAAAAGGACAACTAAGTTGGGACGGAAGGAATAGTGTCTTAAACACAAAAATATTTTCATTGCACCCGTTGCACCATACTGCGAGTGCGTCCAACCTTTCATTTATTATCAGCGTCCGTTACACCGTGTCACGGCACATTCGACCTTTTATTATCAATGTATATAATATACTTGTAAAAATATATATAACACAAACAATATGTTCGTTACACTATATAATGAATGGAAAAAAGTTTTCCTCGTTAAACACAAAAGTAGCACGGAGATAACCACAACCATTTTGAATGCTTTTTGTTCAAGTTTTTTCATCAATTCTCATATACTATTATGGGTCTATCCCAATATGTTTGTGCTAATAAGTCTCTCCTCATAACTCTTGCAATCATGTTTCCGAAAGAGAGAGACTTACGAGAAACGATTCAACAAAACATGGTACTTTCATGAAAATCAACACAAACATATTGGGAATTACACAACTTATGGGGAATTGTAGAGTCAATTTCTACAGTAAATTTATCTTTGATTTTGAAAAGTTTTTTTTTTTCCCTTTTTTTTTTCGGAATTTTTGAAGTAAAAATATTATGTGTCTGTGATTGATTGGTATGCTTTATTAAATTCATGATTGGTTGACCAAATTTTTAGTTAGAAGAAAAATC
>JAOTQH010000070.1:3613236-3628198 GCA_025631255.1 Cornus kousa | reverse complement strand
CTTTGTGCCGTGGATGTAGGCCCTAGTGGCTGAACCACGTAATATCCTTGTGTTCTTTGTGTTTCATTTCTCTCTTCGCTTCCGTTTTGTACTTTACAACATATATAAGTAGGGTAAAATACACCGACCTCCCTTGAAATAAATCGAAATTACACTTGACATCCAAGTTTGAAAAAGGTAACACCTTGGTCCCCTGAACTTTGTCGTAATTCTGTCAAAGAAATTGTATATATTCACCCAAATGCCCTTCAACCTGCGTGAAATGACTTTGTTTCCCTTAAAATGTTATGAAATTACAAAAAGTCTGTCATTCACGGACATTTACCTTTCTTTCTCTCTCTCTCTCTCTCTCCACCCACCACGCCCATCCTCCACCACCACCCATTTGGGTCTGCATCAATCAAGAACCCATTTGGGACTCCAATCATTGGAGGAGTGCTTGGAAGGCGTTAAAGACACCATATTGATTCACATGACCACTACTCCAATAAAAAATTAGTTGCTAGAATTGAAATCAAGACGGGTCTGCTATAGGAGTCTGGATGAGTTTCCGAGTACTTATCGCAAAACTATGTATTCCCTTTCAATTTGATAACTACTGGCTCTTGTTTCATATGACAGCAACATTCGTGAACTTTTGACCCCAGCTCTGTTTTCATTTAGTTTATTCCTGGAGGAAGTGGGTTGTATTTAAGGACAATCTAATTTGTTTTCTGAATTTTATTTTTTTGGTTATTGATTCAGATATGTGTCCTTTGACTTTCATCAATGTTGTGGCAACTCAAACTTCGATAACATACAACTTTTGTACGATCAAATCTCTGAGGACTTTGAAAAGCAAGGGTAATCAACAGAATTGGAGTATGATTTTTAGTAGCTTTTCTATATAAGACGCCACAGTACATGTGTGCTGGTTTTCCATAATATTGTTTTTAATCGTTACTATTCCAGCTGAGCAGATACTTCCTTGTAGACGCAGAATGCGAGGTACTAAAAGAGCAGAAAGGAGTTATTAGATCTAACTGTATTGATTGCCTTGATCGAACGAATGTTACCCAGGTTTGAGGAAATATACTGTTTTGTTAATTACTTGAAGCAATCGAGGAGTTAGGGATGAAGTGATTGTTCTTAAATTATATATATATATATATATATGTATATATTTTTTTTTCCTTTTACAATTTCTTGACAACCAAATGTATGATGTGTTTATTATTTTGAGGATTTCTGTGAAGAGTTGTTCTAATCAATGTTCATGTCTTGTTTTGTCAGAGTTACCTAGGTCAGCAATCTTTGAATTCCCAACTCCAGAGAATCGGAGTACTTTCTTCTACTGAGTGCATTTCTATGTTTACTGAAGATCATGAAAATTTCAAGATTTGTATGGAAGCTTCACAATTGTCATTCTATATTTAATTTCTGAGTTGAAAATTCACTTTCATTACTTTTCTGATTAGTCTGAACTTTATGTAATTTATTTATTTTGGTAGTGTGGGTGGATCAAGGTGATGAGATAAGCCTTGAATATTGTGGGACTCATGCACTGAAACGGGACATGGTCAGGTACTATTTACAAGATTGATATTATCTGGATCTTAAATTCTTGTGTCCTTTTTTGATACTTCATCGAAAATACTGCAGATATGGAAAACAGACAATGGCAGGACTATTCAGAGATGGGATGAGTGCAATTTCAAGATATTATTTGAACAATTTTCATGATGGAGTTCGACAGGCAAGCTATCTAATAGTCATTTTGACAATCAAATACTGTTCAGTTACTTTGAAAGGGAGTCAGAGCCCTCCAGATGATGGTTGAATTTCCTTGATTGAATCTTACGTATTTTCAGGATGCAATTGATCTCGTTAGTGGCCATTATACTGTCAACAGAAATGGTCCTTCCCCATCCCAGCTAAACGGTTTCGAATCAATGTCTGTAAGTAATTTTAATGCCTTTACTATAACTGAAGTGGTTATTTTGTATATCCATCTCATAGAATCTAAAGCACTTGCTACATCTGCCTCTTTGAATTGGGTAAATGCGTTGTGTACTTTTACAGTCATTAGAAACAAAAGGACATTTCTCATTCTTATCAAACCAATTACATTGTTGACAACCATTTTCTTAGCCTCATTATAAGATTGTAAATCTGTTAACAAGTTGAAAAGTTAAAGCTTAATGGCATTAACAAAATTATTAGAATTATTATAAACTTATTGAAGGCCTATAGTTAAAAACACACAAAAATTGGCATTCCAAAATGCCTCAATTGCAAGGCTTTGTTAAGTTTAGATAAACTGAGATGGGTTGGGAACTATTTACAATAATAAAATAACGAAATATAAGAACTTAATTCATCTCTTGAAATATTCAAGTCCTCTTTCAGCACATCTACCTTCTGCATTCGAACCAAAAAGTGGATCGCATTGTACAAAAAGAAAGTGTCAATCGGCCTAGTCCATATTTTGTTTGTCGGCTTAGATTTGCAGATCTTGGCAAATGTGACTGGGTTGTGTTTATAGTAGATGACTCATTGGATGTCTTTCTGGGCGCGTTACATTTCTAACTAGACTGATATGGATAAACTGGATATATTGCAGTATCTCCCGGTAGCATCAGCTTTATTAGTTGGAGGATTGACATTGACATCCGTCACACTTAATCAAGGTAGTGCGATTATTTCCGTCTGTCATCAATGCTAAATATATGTGATACTTGGTTATATGATGGTCACTAAGATAATAAGCTGATATAGCTTCTTTTGTAGCGGGACGAAATGCACAGCATTTTGTGTCATCTGTGGTCTGTGCTGGTGTAACTGCTGGAGTGATGGCATTGGTCAAAACCAACGGAAGGCAGCTCTGTTCTAGGCCGCGCTTGTGTGGCCTTTTGTAAAATGTAAACCAGTCTAAATAAATTGAGAGTAGATTATAAGAATGTTTTATGAAGCTTTTAACTTAAAATGTACAATAACTTGTGCGTAACATATGAAAAATGTTTCTGTATGATGTATTCTTTAGTTTAATTGTGAAGAACTTGTTCACTGAACCAAGTGATGTACAGTCTGCATCAATCAATAAGATTTTGTAATGTTGGGCTTTGAGGAAAATGTTGAGTGTAATAGAAGGGTGACGATATTTTCTCAAAAAAGAAAAGAAAAGAAGAAAAAGTATCTATCATCGTGAAGATAAAACAAGTTGTGGCATGTAATTGCATCCACGGACCAAATAAAAAGCGGGTTTTTTAAGCAATGATATACTTTTCAAGTTGCACATAAAATTATATTCCAAGTCATTTTGGTGGTATTTGAGATTCCATTCCCTTACTATATTTGCAACTGTTGAAGGGCAGATGCATGCATAAATGAATTTTTAGAAGTTCATAAATTTGTAATCAAACATTTTAGAGTAATAATTTTATTTTATTTTATTTTCCTTTTTAATTATTATTATTATTTTATTGCGGGTAGCCATTTATATGTATGACTATGTATAAAAGAGTGGGGTGGGACTAACAGGAAGAATAAGAGACGGAGAACGACATAAAAGAATAAGGCATCTCTTGACGGCTCACCCAAGGACTATGAAACAAACAAACAGGGGAATGGCTTTAAACCATATAATTCTTTTTCCCATTAAGGCCATGTGAGCCCTAAAAGCGAGAAAAAGATGGGTAATTGTTGGAGGTAATTCTCACATATGTAACACATTTAATTATTTTTTTTTTTGTTTGAATTCCTTGGATCTCTCATGAATTTTTTCGATAATTGCTTGGTGGAAATAAAACAGAGGATTGCATGTGTTCGGTTGCAAATTAAGAAATGTTCTAAGAGGCCTAACATCACCATTTAGACCGATTTGTCTGGCTTAAGGGTTTTTAACTTTTGATGTTAGTTGATGAAACCCATACTTGAGTTTATCTGCTACATCAAACGGATAAAAACAATCTAGACAAATTGGCCTGACAAATAGACCTAATGTATTACTCAAAAAGGAAAAAAAAAAAAATCTTTTTGGTATGTAGAACCCACATTTTAATAAGTTCTTTGAATGTCCATTGCTTATTTTCTCTATATAAACTACAGAGAACATGACTTCACAAAATCATTCCTTTAAATGGCTTGCATTGCCTCCTCTACGTGCATCAATGAAGAAATGGTGCGTCAAACCCCAGAGAGTCCAAAAAGTGACACCCTCCAGAATGTTGCAAAACAGCTTCAATACTACACATCATTAACTACTGCAAAAGAAGAAACTCATCAGAATGAAGATGAACATGGTACAAGCTCAAATCCCATCGCCATCGAGTCTGCACCAGCTAAAATCAGTGATCAGTTTTCTTGTGCTGATTCTAGAAACAGGAGAGCAGCAGTTCTAGTATGCATTTTCGTAGGACAGGAAGGCGAGCTACGCGTAGTTCTCACCAAAAGATCCATGAAGTTGTCCTCTCACCCAGGTACTGCCACTTATATATATATATATATAACTATTTATATAGTTTTGTTTTATAGATTGGATTGATTGAGTTTTGTAAATTGTCCTGAAAGAGACTCCATACATTTGACTCTCTCCAGACCTTGCAATAGTAGAAGCTTCTTTTAGTGAACTGACTAACCCCTTGATTGACCAGCTCAAACATTAAAACATGTACTACTTCCACAAGGTTCTAATTTTGTTTGGTTTCGAGTTAAATCCAAAATTTAGAACATGCAAAAGAATTGGCAATGATGTCAAAGGCCATTGTGAAACTAATCACTTTGATTTATACTAATTAATGGATAAATGAACCAATAATTGTTCTAGCTAGTCATGTTTGACTGCTGAGGCATGAACAGGATTTGTAAGGGTTATATGAATATATACATGAATAGGTGTGTGATAATTACTTTGGTTGAAGAAAATGGAAAAGGAGATGGAAGATGATGATGAGATGTTTATACACACACACACACACATGCAAACTTACTATTGTAATTCTTATTTTTGTTGGGAGAAGTTTTCACTTTGAATATTGATCTTGCACTTATATACTTCATTAATTTTTCTAATTTTTCTTCTTGACTTCCAAACAAATGAATTAAGTTCAAGCAGACATATTAGTTAATTTCCATCTGCATATGATGCAGGAGAGGTAGCACTGCCTGGTGGAAAAATGGAGGAGATAGATGCCGATGACTACTCTGCAACCGCGCTAAGAGAAGCCATGGAAGAGATTGGATTGGATCCTGATCTAGTTCAAGTTGTTGCCAATCTAGAACCATTTCTTTCCCAAGTATTACTCATTGTTATTTATATATCTAGTTTTTTCTGTTGGTTTGTTCTGTGATTTATATATACAATTATTGAACCTACTATATATAAACATAATGTATATATGTGCTATATATGCAGCATCTACTCATGGTTGTTCCTGTGCTGGGATTACTGGCCAGGATAGAAGATTTCAAGCCAGTGCTCAATACTGAGGAAGTTGATGCTATTTTTGATGTCCCATTGGAGATGTTTCTCAAGGTTCATACATATATATGTTGCATCTATGTGCAAAAGAGCACGAAGAGAAACTAAATAAAATTGCTATAATTTGTATAGTGACATCTGATTTACTTCAATATTGCAGCACATATATATATACACACACACACACACACACATATCCAATTGTGCATATGGGTTATTTTTCATTGTTCATTTTTCAATTTTGTAGGAAAAGAGTCATAGATGTGAAGAGAGGGAATGGCAACAATGGAAGTACGCGGTCCATTTATTCGATTATGAATCAGAACAAGGAGTTTTCTTGATATGGGGCTTAACTGCAAGCATCCTTATTCGAGCTGCCTCCATTGTCTACCAGCGCTCACCACCTTTCGCCAAACATCTCCCCAACTTCCAGCAGTTGCAACTGGCCTTGAATACTGTGGCATAATGTCAAATTCAATTCTTCCGAGGCATCAAAGTGAGACACACGTTGTAAAACATTACTCGAAAACCATGTTATAATTTGCATTGAATGAATCATTATACAGGGAAGCCAAACATGCCTTTGTTTGGAGGATTTGCTTACATATGTTATAATTCAAGCTAAGTAGTCAGTTTTTACACTCACAGAAATGTTACACCATGTCCATTTGGGGACTATCTCACAATGTGTCACACATCGAACTTTTTAGAAGCTTTTCGCGCTAATTAATTCGAACACTTTGTCATCCTGCAATCATCACATTCATGCTAAAAGCTTCCGTAATCATCTGAGGTGTTGCTGGTGCTATTGATGCCAGTTTCTCATCTCACCTGCATAGCAAACTCCACTACTAGTGTTTTTCTTCTCAGAGGAGTTGATGTCGAATAGAGGTGATTTGCAGGCTATAGGAACGCTTGGACCTCTGTAAGCCTTGCAGACATACGCTACAAAATTCCGGTAATCCTGCATAAAGAAAAGTAAAGTTCTCTATGAGTATGTGTGTGTTTGTGTGTGTGTGTGAGAGAGAGAGGGATTTGAGACTCACCACTCCAATTGGGACATTATTAACAAGCACCCATGGTACATATTGATGAGGTGGATTAAGACGAGCAGTTTCATCAGCGAATCTTCGTTCAAGCTGCACCGTTGATTAATTTGCATTGAGTGATTGAATTAGCAGTAGAAAAGATCTGTTAAAAGCTCGAAATATTACACAGTTGAGATTGCAAAAAATCAACCAGAAATCCAAGTCCAGTGTTATAGCAATCAGCAATTGGTTTCGGGTTCAGTCCCTCTGTTCCGAAACAAGATTGCCACTCAGTGTGCCTGTTCTCCAGATTTAGGCGCTCAACGCAGCGAATGAACCTGAAATGTGTTCCCTGTATCAAAATTTAAGAATGCACACACCATAAACATTTACAAATTAAGTTGATCACATACATTATTATTCCATAGCTGAACATGTTTGAATTACCAGTAATTAATGTCTTACCAGGTCATGCACATTAATGGCACATGCTTCAACAGTATCTAGCAGGCATTCGTCTGGACCATGCTGCATATTTAATCAGTCATCAATGCATTTGAAAATGACAAAACATATACATATGTGTGTGTGTGTGTGTGTGTGTGTGTGTGTAAACAAACTATGTTTTTGAAGAATTGTGTACAAATAAAGTTGAAAATTTTGCATAGATATATATGACAGAAATTAAAACTTCCAAAGCTCAAATCATAGCTTGGAGGTCCGTAAGTGCTTCTTAAAAATAATCGAGGTGCAAAGGGTAATGACTGCTCGTCTCTCTGTATTCAACCATCAATGAACCACATTTTATTTGCACAATACACTAATAGGTGAATACGCAAGTAGAAGAAAAGTTGAAAATTAAGCAATGGTGTTTGATGGATTTTATATATTGAATCCTGTGGCAAAATTACTTCCTTAGTTTTACTCACTCACACACACACACACACACACACACACACACACACTTCCTTGGAAGAACAGAACTTTGAACAAATAGGCAAATTAAGCATCGATCAAAATGCAGATGAATTAGAAAATGAGAAAAATAAATAAATAAAGGCAGATATATATATATATATATAGAGAGAGAGAGAGAGAGAGACCTGGCAAGCCCAAGTTTTGTCATCTTTGAAGGCAGCGTTACCCCAAGGGACCAGTCTGAGATTGAGGATAGAGAGTAGATCTGTGGTGAGGATCTTCTGCAGATCATTGACAATGAAGTTGGCACAGTACGGACACAGAGCTTCATAGTACAGTGACAGGCTAACCTTGCTACTTGTATCATCTGAAGAAGCATGAGATGTAATAGATATCACCAACATGCTCACAAACACTAGTTGACGACAATCCATCGCTTAACACACACTAGTTCAAGCTCCCCTTGTAGTAGTGTGTGTTCTTCATAGGTGTATACTTGCATATATATACACACACAGATCTCTCCTCTTTCAATGAATAATAAATTTTGTCTGGTTGTAAAAAAAAAAATCACAGTTGCTTCAAATGTTTATCTTTATATTTCCTTCTTTTTTTAATTATCTTTAATATTATAAAAAACTTCTTCTTTTTTTTTTTTTTTTTTATTTTACTTTTTATAATAAAGTATATTATAAAAAACTTAATACGACTTGTAGGATAGAAATTACTAAAGAGTCGAGTATTATTCTTTTATAGTTTTTATTAAATGCTAATTAGATTTATTTAGTTAAACCGAAATGCATTAATTAGTTAAAGAGTGGTATGTGGGAGTCACTTTTGTAATTCTCTTTTATCAGGTTTTGATTCTTTGAATCAACTTTATGACTTTATCTTTTTCAAGTTTGCGTTCCCTTTCACATTATTCCACAACCATCAGGAATGAACAAAGAGCAATATCAGATTCTTAATTAATTGATTGCTTTATCACCACAGTTTGGTGTAACGTAACTAATTAGCTGTTAAAGAAATAATAGATATTCAGTGTGTTCGGTGCCCTATCCAGAACCAAAAAATAATTCATCAGTCGCTGGTGCACCAGGCTAATAAAGCCGTTCAGAGAACATCATGACTTTGGTTCCAAACAGAAGTCAAATTCATTGTAGTTAGTTAGTAATTAGGTGTCCTCATTAAATAGTAGTGTTGAATTGTAAGAGGCATTAATTATTTCCTTCAGAAACTATTGTATGAGATAAGAATCAAAACCGACGTGGGTCACATTCATATATCATCAATAGGTACCCAATTTTATCAGCCAACTACTGAAAACAGTGATAAGTGGTGTCTAAAGTAGAAAAAGTTTCACAATAAAGAGTTGGCTTTTGAGCCCACATACATCTGTTGCTCTAAACAAAGGCTCTCATTACTGCAGGTCAATGTGATCCATCCAAGTACCACAAACCATCATACCTCGGTCAACTCTCTCTCTCTCTCATACGCGCGCTAGGAAGTATACTGTATACATATATATATATATATATATATATATATAATTATTATTTTCTTGGACAAATTAAGAAGAAGGGGACTCGAACATGGGAAGAAAGAAGATAATAATAATAATAAAACCTTTCCTAGATAAAAAAAAAAATTTATGCACCAAACATCCTTACTGTTCATTCTGTATAGAACCCATTAAACTTTCGAAACTTTGTTCTATGATGGTAGATTTATGAATATTAAGCAATAAGCAAATGTTTTAACTTTTAATGCACATGCTGGTAGTACCTGGCATACCAATGGATTATGAGAAATAAATTAAGCCAAATGATTCTGACTATGACTTTGAACCCTAAAAACTATGCAACCAAAGTTTCAAAAAAAGCTCTCATCATGCCAAAATGTTATTGAGATTATCCTCAGCAAAGCTCAAGAAGTAGTCAACTTTTTGTAACTAATCTGAATTCCAAGTCACTTTTGAACAAGGGTTTACCAAGGAAAATTGGAGATAAATTTTCAAATTTCTGCTACTCTTGAATACTATAGAAATAAAGTCCCTAAAAAGAAATCAAGGGACTTTTCTACCTCTACTTGAACAATAAGGTTTTATCCCCAATTTCACAATGCATTTCCACCTCTACTCCAAAATTAATACCAAAAATTCAATTTCACCTCGACAACATTGACATCAAAGCATTTAAACTCTACTTTCTCGGGAAAAAAGAAAATAAAAGAAAAGTATTTAAACTTCAATAATGGTATTGTCATTAAACTCACAAACTGTAGCCGATGAATAAATTCTATAAGGCAAGCTAACTCTAAGAAGCAACCCTAATTGGTTTGTGTATGTAAATGACAGTTTGATTCAATTCAACACCTGACTGAATTATGGTTATCTAAGATTCAACCAAGAACCATAACCATGGCAAAAATTTCTTATGATCAATAACATAACGAAATCCTTAATTGTACAGCCATGGAGCCAAAAAGGAATTTAAAAACATATAGAAAGAAGATGAAGATATAGATGACCAACAAACCACTGACTAGTGGATTCGTAAACTAAGTAAAGTTCCTTGGCAATAGCAGGACTTTCTAACTCATAGAAAGCTTCAATCTAGTGGCCTCAAATGCCCAAAAAAACAAATGCCTTTCCAATTCATGAAAAGCGGATCATAGAACATTTCAAAGATTCAGAAACTTCTAACTGCAATACAAAAGACACAAGGATGCAATACATCAAACCTGTTTTGAATACACTGACATCCTTGACCTTCATGAAAAGAAAGAAAAAGAAGCCCATTTCATGAACGAACAGAAGCTAGTAAGAAATGACAATTTTTACCCATAGACAGAAAAAACACGCCCAATCATCCCTTGGGTCCAAGTCGCAGTCTCCTTGAGCTGTTTATCATTGGATTGAAGGCACTCGCCCAAAAACTCCATACAGAATTCACGATCCTTGAACAGTATCTTGACATTTGAACCGAGTGCATCTGCAAGATCTCCCAACACTGCGACTGCTGCTTGTGTCACACTCTCCTCCCTACACAGTAAGATAGCCAGTAATAAGTCAACATGGTAATAAATCTGTTAGAATGATGTAGAATATACACATAGCCAGTAACTCCACCATGACTTAGAGTCATGAAAGGAAAATGTACGTAATCAACAATACCTCTTTTTGTCTCTGGAAACCAACTCTATGAATTGCAAGAGATGGGGAGCATGGGGCAACATCAAATCAGGCTTGGAATTCTTGAATCCCTGAAGAATTCCAGAATAAGCTTCAAAGATGCTGCGGCTGAGCTGGTTTCGGTATTCTGCCATCTCCTCATCACTGTTGTCCATCTGTGCACAAACCTCAGCAGCTCTCTGCATCACTGGTATTGCGTAAGGAATGTACTTTTCGAAGTGTTCTCCGATAGTAAGAGCAACATCACCAAAGCAGGAAAATATTGGAGGTTTGACAGACCGATGAAGTTCACCGCTAGAAAGATCCCTGAGAAGGAGGGTCATGATTCCATCGCAATATGGTAAGATCTTGTCTTCCAAGGCACGGCAAATGTCACCTACCACACCAACTGAGATTGTGCAGACCTGGTATTCCTCAAAATTCTGCAAACCCATCTCCAAATACTTGTAAAACTGCGTCATATACTTCCCAAACTCTGGTCCAGTGGCGTAAGCCAAAGCACCAATGGCAAGCATTGCTTCTTCATGCACTGTAGAACTACGACAAGCAAAAACCATGAGGAACAATACCATGATCTGATCGGCAGCCTGCAGTATTATGGATTTGGTCTCATCAGTACTGCCAAGCTTCTGGATGATAACCTGGAGAACACCACAAAGAAGAGCTTGCGAATCTCCTTGTTTTTCCAGATCATCTGATGAAACAATCTGAAGCTCTATAGTCTGTCCCAACTTATTCATGATGACAGGGAGAAGTTGTGCTATGATTTGAGACGTTTCCATAAGATTAGAACACCTAACCACCTCATTCAAGGTTTCATATGCAGCAGATCTGAGTTTAGAGTCGCTACAATCTGTTCGATCAGCAGTTTCAAGAAGACAACTTACAATGTCTGGAATGTATGGAGTGAGGGCAGCAGAGCTTGTACCAGCATCATCATACCCCTGAGCAAGGTATAAGATAGCCCCACAGACCTTCTCAGCTACATGGGGAGCATCCTTAATGCTCTCCAACAAAATTTCCACTACACGTTGGAGGTTGGCAGGAGAAAGCACAGAAAATCCAGTAGATGGAGTGTGCAACAACTCGAAAATACGACTAAGAGTCCAAGCAGTTGTGTCCTTCACGTGGCTGTTTTCATCCTTCATTGCATTAAGCAGAAAATCCAAGCCGGCATAAACCATTGGGGAAAGCTTCTCAATGCTCGGGCCTTCAAGGATAGACCCAAATGCATATGTGGCTGCCTCACGACATCGCCAGTCTGTCTTCAAAATATTAGCCTCCACAAAAGGCATTACAAGAGCCACAATAGCATCCCCAACAGTCCTAGAAATAAGACCTAGACATGTCCCACCAGCCATGGAAAGATTCCAGATACCATCATCTTGGTGCTGATCCTCTTCTTGCTTCAGCAATGTCTCTAGCAACATAGGAACTAGAGATGACAGAGCCTTCTCAATGAAGCAGGAATGTGGATGAGCAGAATCCCCACTCTCAGGGACCTCAAAATCTTGAAGCTGTAACTCTTCATCACATATGGAACTCCAAAACTCAATTGCCTGGAGAGCAACAGCCTCTTCATCATCCTTAACTGCATTAGATGTAAGCTCAAAGATAGTCTGCATGTAAGGTTCAAGCACCTCATAGTATGTTGATGCTATTGAAACAAGGCATTCAAAAGCTGCTTGTCTGATCTCTGCCTCCTTGGCCATAGCCGTCTCGCAAACCACCTTCATTATGTAATTGCGCTCCATCTCATTCTCAAAATTAGTCTGCGCAAAATCAAGGGCATTATATAAAGCCCTGGTTGCTGAAAGGCGAACCTCAGGGCACTGCTCAGTAACGTTCATGCCCTGGACTACAGCAGTGAGGACAGAATTCACTTCATCTTGAACAAGATCCTGGTGAGATATCTCCTCACAAACATATCCAAATGTTTCCAAGGTTGCCTGTTTCAATGAAGCAGGCATATCTTGCTGGGCCATATTGGCAAGCAACACACTGATGAGTTCAGGCCACTCCTTCCGGGGAATTTCAATTGAAGCAATTTTGGCAATTACTTGGGCAGAAGTATGCCATGCTTCAGCCGCAGAAGATCCAAGAGTCTTCAAGAGCAGGTCTTTGATTTGGGATTTGACAGAAATATCAACTGCCACCCACTGTTGAACAAGATGTTCCTTCTTAGCAGCATCTTTGGCATCTAATGAATTTTTAAGCAGAATACCAGCCAATCTACGGGATTCAATTGGTTTGTTATTGTTTGAGAGCTCAAATGATAGAGATAGAAGAAAATATGTTAGGTTTTGCTCTTGGAACTGCCTCAAGCTACCCTCTGCCTCAGTCCGGACCTTTGCATCCGCTGATTGAGCGGACAAAAGAAATTGGGTGATCTCCAAGGCCATTCTTTCTCTCACTACAATGGACAAAATTATACATATGATATTAAAACCATATACAGAAAATGCAATAAATGAATGAAAACATAGGATGCATCAGATATCAACTCAACCATATATACTAAACATCAAAGAATATCATTTCGGGAAAAAAAAATGCTTGGAAAAGTAAGCATAAGATGCACATCAGCTCCATTTGGAGTACATAAAGTGCAGATTAGAAAAATGGTACTGAAAAACCATCCTTAGGTCAATTTACTTCGATGACCATATACAATAATGAATGGTGGTGATGAGTAATTACAAATTTGGTTTCAGAAAATGGTTGCATTTGATGTCATCGACACCGAGCTTGCAGCCATGAGAATCTGTGTTTTGCCAATGTCAATTCAAACCTTCATGCTAAAGATAAGTGGGTTTCTATCTCAGATTTAGGGATGCCAATTCCAGGACAAATTGTGAAATCCGTGTTTTTCGCTTTGGTTGGTAGTTTTATTCTTCTCATGCTATGCCATTTGTAACGAAATTGAAACAAAGAAACCCATCTCTCTAAGATAAATCACAACTTCTCAACACGTGTGAATACAAAAATCCCTTGACAATTCAACTCGCTTCAACAAAAATTGTTTGGGGAAACTTTATTGCTTGTTTTAAATTTTCTATCCTTTTTTCAAATGAAACACCAGGAAAACTAAACTATTTTCCTGGGAAGAAATGGGACGAATAAATCATGAGATAGAGAAAAGGGCAGAAACAGAGAACTAGTATAAATATAAAGACTTGGAAGCTCGATCCCTCAATCCAAAACCAAAAACAACAATCGGACAACCGAGTGAGGGCCAAACGAACAAGTATAATCCATACACAAATTAGAGCATAGAAACAAGTCAAAAACCAAATCCGAATGGCTATCGATTTCATTATCAGGAAACGTAAAACCCTAGATCTGTGTTTTGTCGAGAGAATAGAAATCTCAAATCCCAAAAGTTAATAACAAAGATTGAGATTGAGATAGAGATATACCTTATACGAAAAACACCAGAGAAAAGGAGCTAGGGTTTCTGCACGTCCTCTCCCAACTATGAATTTGTTTCTCTCCGCTTTTTCGAGAGAAGCCAAGTCGTAAGTGAATGAGAGATTCAAATTCTTGAATAGTAGAGAATACACAGATCTCGATTTATGTGTGTGTATGTGTGTGTATTATATATATGGCATAAGCGTATATAAAACCATTTTGAATGCTTGAAATAAGCGGGATAGATATGGCAACTGCAAACTATTTGAGCCGAGCCAAACCGGCCGAGTTTTCGACGGTTCTGAGTCTAAGATTGAGTGTGATTACTGAGCTCAAGTGAGTTCATGTATAAGAATATTATTTGTATAGTTAAAATTCGAGCTTAAAATTAAAATTGTTAAAAGAAAAATACTAATTATAACATAAAAATATTATTTTTACGGATAAATATTTCTCTGTAATCAGGGTCATCAATCAATTATATTATGTCACATAAGAAAAAAAAAATGCATTTACTCATATCACTATTAATTATTTAAGTTGATTCTTTACCAAATGAGTTTAAAATTTGAACTCAAATTAAATCCAAGATATTTTTTTTGCTTGCAACCCTACTAGGATCGTTGCAACTTTATTCTATTTTGTTTTTACTAAATATTTTTTAATTAATATTTTTCTTATGCTGTATCACTTGGTCACACTCGGGATTGAATCGAGTCTAACCGATAATCAAAAGTAAAGAGATCTAATTAAAGTGTTAATTTATCATCATTTTTGCCTTTATCACATCACTCAATTTGTAATGTTTCGCAATGTCTTGTTGCGATTTAAAAAAACTCTTAAATTGAAATGATACCGAATAAAAAATTAAGTCTTACTACTTTAATACTGTAGTAGTTTTCCCATCCGGCGTTGGATGAGACCTCAAACGCTGGGATATTTGTTGTTTGATTG
>JAOTQH010000070.1:3591257-3602137 GCA_025631255.1 Cornus kousa | reverse complement strand
TTATAACAAAAAAATTATTGATAAAAAATGAAAAACTAAACAATAAGGCTTTTCCCCAAAAAAAAAAAAAAAAAAAAAAAACTGAACAATAAAAATCTGATTTAGACTCAAATAAGCAACTCAAAACACATGAAAGCGCCCATAAGATGGCTATGTGCTGAGCCCACCAAAGTGGCTTCTCGGCCTGGTCTTTTGACTTTTGAGGGTGTTCAAATGCTTACAAAATTGAGATCAAATTGGACTTGTGACTTTTAAGCTTGCAATCAAATCAAAATCTAAAATAAGCAAAACAGCAAAATACCTATAAGGGTGCATTATGTATATATCTCTTCTCATAGAACCCAGTCACTTGGTCAGCCACAGCCCACATGATGGCCTGGCCAGGTGGGATCCTCATGAGCCGGGGCAGCAGTCCCTTCCACAAGGCAAGCAACCCTTCCTCTGCATATATTGTTGTGATAGCATGGACCATGCCTTTGTACTTCAACTCGCCCGCAGATCGGCTCTGAGCCATCAGCCTTGTTTTTACAACATCAAAGGGGCCAGTGCATACCGGACCAACGGTTCCAGCAAGAAATCCAGATATCATAGACTGCCACGGTTGGAGGACTTTCCTGTCACCCTCTTGTTTCTTCCACAGGATCCTGTCAAAAGCATTCTTTGCTGTAAACATGGCAGCCTGGTTTGTCCCATTGCGCATGACGGTTGGGGCAGCCCCTGCCCAGAGCCCAAGGAGGCCTTCTTCACGGATGATCAACCGAGCACAGTGTACAGGTCCCTTGTATTTTAAAAGCTCGGGACTCAGTCCTTTTTGTTGCTGCAGCCTGATTTTTACCACCTGCACAAATCAAAATTTGATTTAACTTCTAGTGATCCCCATTTTCTTGAATTTTACAAATAAAGAATGTATATGTGTGCAATTTTCCTAATCATTAGCATGTAGTAAAGTAATATCTCATCCCAATACAACTTTGGCAATATCCTTGCATCAGTACAGAGACTTCACGGGAATGTGGGCTACGAACATAGGAGAGACGTGTGTGTGAGAAACAACTAGGAAAAAAAAAAAAACATAGGGTGCAGTTTTGTCAGGACACCTGATGTGCAGATGCCCCTCCTAGAGAGGTGTCTCCCAACCTTTTCAGTTTTAATTCTAATAAGGAACTTGTATTGCTTACTACCCCGGCTTTCTCAGGGAAGTGACATGTAGGATCCCAAGTTCTTTACAGCAGCATATGATTTTAGCTGGAAGCAGTTGATGAGCTTTTTGAGTTGTATTATGGTACTATTTGTGGTGTGGGTGTGGGTGGGTGGGTGTTGGGGGGGGGGGAGAGGGGAGAGAGAGAATTCTTATTAGATATGGAAGACTAGGTAATGGAAAGTTTGAGGTAAAATCTTACATTCTCACTACAGGGTGCTTTGTGGAAAATGGAAACAGTGAGGTATCAATTGGAAGAACATGTGGTGAGCTAGGGTTCCAAGGTAGACTTCTTCATAGATGATTTGAGCCTTTCAGAGGTAGACTAGGTTTTTGTTGTTCATGGATTGCACTTCCTTATATTTTTAGTGAATATATTGTACTTCTCTTTCTAGATCACTTGCAGTTTTGAAGATTAGATATCTTTCTATTCTACATATTATGATATATGATACCTCACAGTCCCATACCCATTTGGCATCGGTATGGGTTGTTCCATACACCAATTGTTTGATATCAACTGCAGCACTTTTTACAACCCTCCCAAACCCTTCGTAGCTGCGGGCAGTCTTCAGGTCCTAGATATATCTCAAACATCTGTGTGCATCAAGAACAAACCGGCCGTCGCGTGCTACAATCAATTAGGTGCATTGATCCACGAAAAAGAAGAATTTATAAACGTGAACTAGAATAATACTCCATTCACATTCTCACACACGGCAAATAACTTCACAGTTGTTGGGTGTGATGACCATGGTTTGATATATTCATCAGTGTTAGACGGGCCTGATATCAACAGTGGGTGTGTGTCCTCCAGTTCCAAAAAATGGGGACATGCCTAGTGGGGAATGTACTAGAACTGGTTGTTGCCAAACCACCATATCATTCATGACCACATCAAGATCTCCTCTTTCAACCCTTGTGGCTACGCCTTCGTCGGTGAGCACGACAGCTTCACGTGGAACGGTCTCTCAGACTTACCAGATAAAACTGGTGGAGGACAGGATCATTGATGGTGTTCCATTGATGCTCTACTGGGTGATTGGGAATCATAGTTGCAACAAAGCCCAAAAATCCAACACCTGAGTCTGCCAACAGAATAGTCAATGCGTTGCACCTGCAAAATTGGTTATGAGGGTAATCCTTATCTCAGTCCAGGATGCCAAGGTCTGTTTGTTGTCTATCAATCTTTTATCAAATAGAATTAACTTACAACAAAATGCAATCAGCTAGTACACTAGCTAGTCATATATATTACAATGATATTAGTACTTAAGTTGCAATATTTTTGACAACCTTAAACTTTTGTAATAGTTGGTTATTGTTCAAACTGGATATAAATTATACAATTTGTTATATGGAGCAAATATACTTTGCTTTGGCCATATAACAAAATCAAGTATTGATTACCCTTTGTATATAAACCTCAACTTTTACTTATCAAAAAAAATATATATATACCTCAACTTCATATAGTATCAAAGGTTTTTTCCAGGCTTGATTTGCTTCATACACAAATGGTTTGGATAGTTTTTTTTTGTAAAAATGTGTCCGTTAACTGTTCTAGAGAACACATTATTATATTTAGTGTTTATAAAGCATGGATTATTAATTTATTATAACTACTGTCTGTGAAAAATAAGATTGATGAAAATCCTTGATGGATAGAGTACTAGGGTTATTGGTTGTAATCACCATGGTCCATTTGAACATGATACATCTTAGCTATGCGATTAAGAAGATCGCATCATAGGGTTGAGGGGTTATGGTACCGTTTACAAAGGTGTTTTAGCTTACCAACGTGTGGTTACGATTAAGAAGTCTCGAACAATGCATGAGCAATTCATCAATGAGTTCGTCATTCTCACACAAATTAACAATAGAAATGTGGTGAAGCTCTTGGGATGTTGTTTGGAAACTGAAGTAACTCAACTGGTTTATGAATATGTCTCTAGTGGTATCTTCAGCCATATCATCAACAAAAGTGAAATGCCTTGGTCATCTTGGGACAATTGTTTAAGAATAGGCGTGGAAACTGCTAGTGCACTTGCATATCTTCACTCGGCAGCTTCAGTGCCCATCATTAACAGGGATGGTAACTCGACCAACATACTATTAGATGAAAACTACACTGCAAAAATATCAAATTTGGTGCGTTGAGGTTGGTACCATTGGATCAAACTCAAGCAACTACGCTAGTTCAAGGGAAGGGACGTTGGGGTATCTATATCCTGAATACTTCCATATGTGTCAATTAACTGAAAAAAGTAATGTTAACAACTTTGGAGTGGTTCTTGCAGGACTCATAACTCAACAGAACCCTGTGTGTGTACAGAGAGAACCTAAGAAGAAAGAAATTTGGCTACATATTTCATTAAGCCCGTGAAGCAAAACCGTCTTTTCCAAATTCTTGAGCCTCAAGTGCGAAGGGAAGGGACTTCAGAGCAGCTTCAAACAGTTGCTGAGCTTGTGAAGAAATGTCTTAACTTGACAGGTTGAGAGGGGCCTATAATGAAGGATGTGGCAATGGAGCTAGAGGGTTTAAGGAAACTCACTAAACATCCATGGGTTCATCGCCAAAGCGATGAAGATGATGTGGGCTTAATTAGTGAAGAATCAGACCAATACACAGGGCCATAGGCCCATATACTAATTATATGGGGACTGCGCTGAACAAAACAGTTTAGATAGCCGTCTAATAGCGCCTCCCGTTGATATATAATTAGGTCACTTGTAATAACGTCACGGAGTTCTTGTACTTTCACCTCTCTTCTTTCTCCTTCTTCTTCTTTTCTTTTCTTTTTCTTTTTTTCTTTGCTTTTTTTTTTTTTCCTCTCAATCTTCTGTCATTCCTATGCTACAATTTTTCATGTTTGTACATGGATTTTCTATGTAAAAATGATCTAATAATATTGTTTTCTTGTACTTATCAAAAATAATAATAATAATAATATTGTTTTCTTGCACAAGTCAATGCTCCATATAAATAGAAAAGCTCAAAATTTGTTAGTCAATACTC
This sequence comes from Cornus kousa, assembly GCA_025631255.1. Classification (NCBI taxonomy): domain Eukaryota; kingdom Viridiplantae; phylum Streptophyta; class Magnoliopsida; order Cornales; family Cornaceae; genus Cornus; species Cornus kousa. The sequence goes on along the minus strand of JAOTQH010000070.1, from coordinate 3,597,920 downwards.
GCTTTGAGCTTTCCATTAATGGTTTTCAACTGAAGTATACAAACAGAAGAGATGACCTCCTATCATGTAAAAATTTGTTCATGGGATTGAATTACTTTAATGTTGCATTTGGGAACACCAAATCGGTACTTTGGATTTGGGATTGGAGGAAATTTAAATTTTTTTTTTTTATAAGTAAAAATATCATAGAGAGCGCTCAAAGGGGGAACGCATCCCAAAAGAACAGCACAAGGCCAAAAAACTGGCCTATGAGTCTTCAAAGAGGCCAAAAATACAACAATATCCTCTAAAGATCTATAATTTCTACCGGAAACCCAACAAAAAAGAGTGGAAACAATAGAGAACTTATGAAAAGAAATAGGCCTCTCATTGCCATCAAAACATCTCCTATTCCTCTCCAGCCAGATGCACCACCACACACAAAGAGGCGTAGCCCTCTAAGCATCACGAATATGGTCCCCCACAGAACACCCTCTCTAAGCCTCAACCAGCCCTCTAGAGGAACGAGACATGCCAATGGATCCCAAACAAGCCAAGCATCAAGTCCCAATAGTCCTTGGCCATGGTGCAATGCAAAAGAAGATGATCCACGGTCTCCTCATCCTGAAGACACATATAGCACCGATTGACCACCAGCTAATTTCTCCTTCTCAAATTGTCTTACGTTAAAATCTTACCCAAAACAGTGGTCCAAGCAAAGAAGGCCACCTTGAGAGGAGCCTTAGAGCACCAAATAGACTTCCACGGGAAAGTCTCTCCAGGCTCCATCGTAAGACACCTGAAAAAGGAACGAACATCAAAGCGACCTTGCGAGTTGGGAGCCCAAATCCAACAATCAAAGTCTCCAGCCATGACACCCTACTAATACAACACCTCCAACAGACGAGCGGCATCCTCAACCTCCCAATCCTGAAAAAGACGCCTAAATTAAACATCCCAAACTAGTCTCCCGCTATCAAGATGATAACAGTCGACTACCCTAGCCTGCCTATCCGTAGCAATCCTGAAGAGCCGTGGGAAAGCGAGAGCAAGAGAAAGATCCTCACACCAAACATCCTCCCAAAAACTGATCCTTCTGCCATCCCTGAGTCTAAAACGAACATGAATGGAAAAATCAGCCTAGCCCTTCCGAATACACTTCCAGACCCCCACACCCCTCGGACCACGCACCTCAAGAGAGCACCACCCTCCTCTGCATTCCCCATATCTACTCGCAACGACCCTCCGCCAAAGCCAATGTCTCTCCACCCCAAACCTCCACATCCATTTCCCAAGGAGAGCTTTATTGAGAGGCACCAATCTTCGAAGACCCAACCCTCCATTACGAATCCGCCTGCACACTTGCTCCCACCGAACCAAGCGATACTTAGACTCCTCCCCTCTGCCCTCCAAACAGAAAGTTATGCTGCAAACGCTCAATTCTCTCAGCGATAGAGAAGGGAATCTGAAAAAGCGAGATAAAACATGTAGGAAGGCAAGAAAAGGTACTCTTAATTAGAGTAACCCACCCCCCCTTGGAAAGATACTGCTTCTTCCATCCCGCCAGTCTCCTCTCAAACCTATCTACAACTGGATCCCAAACCCCCACACACCTCGAAGGAGCTCCCAGGGGCAACCCTAAATAAGAGATAGGGAAAGAGCCAGTACGACATCCAATAATGCCAGTAAACACAGCGATCTCAGGAACCTCCCCAACCGGCACCAACACACTCTTGCCAACATTCACCTTAAGGCCGGAAATAACTTGGAACCAGATCAAAACACATTTCAAATACCTGAGCTGGGACACCTCCGCATCACAAAGCACAAGCGTATCATCCGCAAATACCAAATCAGAGATCTCCCTGCCTCAGGCCCCTCGAGCTAAAGAAAAAACCCATCAGAACTTCATTCACTATAATAGAGAAACGAGCACTGGAAATGCAAAAATAAATCAATATCTTCCACCGCACACCAAACCCCATCCTCTCCATCAGGTAGAGAAGGAAACTCTAACTCACGTGGTCATATGCCTTCTCAATATCCAACTTACACAAAACGCCCGGTTCCCCATTGCGCAATCTGGAGTCCACACATTCGCTAGCAATAAGAACTGAATCCAGAATCTGACAGCCTCCCATAAAGGCATTTTGAGATTCAAAAATCACCCCATCCAACACTTTCCTCAACCTAAAAGCAAGGACTTGGCAATCAACTTGTAAATGCACCCCACCAAAGTAATGGGGCGAAAGTCCCGAACATCCCCCCCTCCCCCTCTTTTGGGAATGAGGGCAATGAAGGTGGCATTCAAGCTCTTCTCAAAAGACCCATAGGCGTGGAAAGCATGAAAAATACCCATCACCTCCCTTTTAGCCACCTCCCAACACTTCAAAAGGAATCTCGTAGTGAAACCATCTGGACCTGGGGCTTTATTCTCGTTACAGCTCTTCAAAGAGACCAAAACTTCCTCTTCAGAAAAAGGCTCCTCCAGTCCCGAGCACTCCTCACTAGAGATAGAGTCAAACTGAAACCCCTCAAGCAAAGGTCTCCACCCCGCCAACTCTGTGAACAACTTCACATAGTACTCAGCAATACCTTTGCAGACATCCTCCTCCTTGAACAAAATCTCCCCTTCCACCCGAATACTCCCAGTGTGTTGCCCCTTCTATGGGCATTTGCCAATCTGTGGAAAAACTTCGTGTTCCTGTCGCCCTCCTTAAGCCATAAAGCTCGAGATTTTTGTCTCCACGAAATCTCCTCCAAAATAGCAATCTCAGCAAACTCCGCCTGACACTCCACCCTCCTAGCCTTCAAGGAATCCACCAGGACCTCCTGAACCTCCATTCGGTTAATCTCTGCAATCTAAAAAAAGACCCGATTCTTCCAACAAGATTCCCGAATACCTCTTTGTTCCAAATCTTAAGACTTTCCTTCAGAAGGCGCAAGTTTCCTGCGAGCATATGACTTGGGGTACCAACCACCCCAAACCCATCCCACCAGAGTCAAACCCTATCCAGAAAGCCTTCAGCACGAAGCCACATATTCTCAAAACTGAAAGGAGATCGCCGCCTACGCAGACCGAAGACCTCTTGGAGGAAATTTAGTTCAAAATTTTAACTAAATTTCTTTCAATTCCAAATCCAAATGGTTGATTTGATGCTCCCAAAAATAAGGTAAACATCCTCAAAATATTGAGATGTCTGGATTTAATTTCTAACAAGCACGTGTTGAAGTCTTCCAATAACTAGAACAAAATCTTTGTACAAAAACACCAAACTAATATTGTATTTTTTTTTTTGGAAAGTAACATTGTATTGAAAAGAAAAGAATTGTCGAGTTAGTTGTAGAGTTTGAAATTTGAGCAGATAGACTTTTTGAAACTTTTCAAACTCCAGTCAGAGCATCTGGGTGATCTCGACCAAGTGCTATCTCCTAATGTCTGCGTATTGTGTATTTAAGACCCTGAATCCACTCTCATTTGTTCTTTATTTTCTAGACTCATATCCAAAATTTATGTGGTTTTTATATCCTTCCAGATGATTGATCATTTTTGCTGAATTTGGCTACTAAAAAGCTATGCCTTACTAATTGTGGAAGGAAAGAAATGATTGCATATGTGGGGTTCTTCCTGCCCTGTTTCAGACTTTCAGTGATCCAGAACTCAATCATCAACTTTGTTCTATGCAGGCTACTGTCATGCAAAGTCAAAACATTAGAAGAATTAATGATCTTATTGCATAAACCCGATGATTGAAAGAAAGTTTATTAAATAGTGAAGGGCTCACCAGAATCATCATTTAAAAAATAATATCAAAAATAAAAAATGGAAATAGAAAAGAAATAAGAAAATAAAAAACCCAAAAAGAAAAAATTGAATACAAAAACTTCATGACCTTGTTACAAGTGAATTATCTATCAGCAGGGGCTATTTATATTGGCATCAAATGACTATCCAAACTATATTGTCCCAATTCCCTATAATCTAGGGCTCATTTGCACTGTGTAAAGATCTGGTTCTTGACTCACTAAGCCCATATTCTCTTCATGGCTTTGTTGATGAACCCATGGATGTCTAGTGATCCTCAAACCCTCTAGCTCCATTGCCACTTCCCTCATGATAGGCCTTTCTTCACTAGTCATGTTAAGGCATTTCTTCACAAGCTCAGCAACCAATTGAAGCTGCTCCAATGTCCCTTTTCTTACAACTCGAGCCTCAAGAAATTGGAACAATCGGTTCTGTTTCATCGACATAATGAAATATGTGGCTAAATTTCTTTCTTCTTGGGTTCTCTCCATGCTTAACAGTTTTTGTCCAGTCAATAGTTCCGAAATAATCACTCCAAAACTATAAACGTCAATTTTTTTTTTTTCCCCTGTCAATTGGCTTTTATGAAAGTATTGAGGATCTAAATATCCCAATGTCCCTTGAACTAGTGTACTCACTTGAGTTTGGTCCAATGGAACCAACCTCAACGCGCCAAAGTCTGATGTTTTTGTAGTGTAATGTTCATAACTTCATATAATAATATGTTGGCAGACTTGACAATTTGTGGATGATTGGCATTGAAGTTGCTGAGTGAAGACATGTGAGTGCACTTGCCGGTTCCGCAACTATTCTTAAACGTTTGTCCCAAGATATTGAGATTCCATCTTTGCTATGGATATGGTCGAAGAGGGTACCACTAGCGACATATTCACAAACCAATTGAGGGACGTTGGTCTCCAAACAACATCCTAAGAGTTTTACCACATTTTCATTGATGAACAACTCAATTTGGCTCTCATCCATTATTCGCGACTTCTTGATTGCAACCACGCGTTGATCTACAATATCAACTTTGTAAATTGTACCATAATCGCCTCGGCCTAAGATGCGATCATCACTTAGTTGTTGGTGACTTTTTCTAACTCTTGTGCAATAAGTTTACAGCAGCATATGATTGTAGCTAAAAGCAGTTGATAAGTCTTTTGAGTTGTATTATTAGGGTACTTATTTGTGGAGAGGGAGAGGGAGAGAGAGAGCGAATTCTTAGACATGCAAGACTAAGTAATGAAAAGTAGAGGTAAAATCTTACATTCTCACTACAGGATGCTTTGTGGAAATAAACACTGAGGTACCAATTGGAAGAGCATGTGGTGACCTAGGGTGCCTTCCAAAGTAGACTTCATGATAGATGATTCAAAATTTTCAGAGGGAGCCTAGGTTTTTGTTGTTTTTTGTCTCATATATACATATCTTACTTGTTCATGGATTGCACTTCCTTGGTATTTTTAGTAAATATACTGTACTTCACACACGCACGCGCGCGCACACACACACACACAAAATTCTAAATTTGTTGCAATCTTGCAGATTAGATATATTTCTATTCTACATATTATGATATATGATACTGGAGCCGTAAGAGCAATCATCTTTCTCTCTCTTTTTATTTTATATAGTCAATCTGATGTTACTTCGTTCCACTTCTCTCGGTGGATCTCTTCACTAAAAGGAGGTAATGCTTAAAAATTTAGATTCTGATAAATTTTCGTTTAATAGGGGACAACTTAGGGTAAAAGTGTATCATATTGCACCTCCCAATAATATAAAATCCCTTAATTAAGAAAGTTGCTTCTTATAAACAAAGCATATTGAAAACAAAAACCATAGCAAATGCACGTCAAAATTCAAATTTGTTAGAAGCTGTCCCGTCAGGCTCAGCAACTACAAATGGGAAAACTATAATGCAGGGATAAACAATGACAAAATGTATCAATTCTAAATCGCAATTTATATATGCGCTAACCTCAAAAGGCGTGACAATAACAAGAGCTTCAAGAACACCCGCTCCGAAACCGGAAAGAACCCTCCCGTAGTTACTGATCTTCCCTGTCTGCGAGTCCTTGAACATTCCCTGAAACACCGCATTCGATCCCATTCGAAGCGTATATTTCAGAGTCAAGTGCGTCGCAAACGGTGTCAGACCCTTCCAAAGAGCCCGCACGCCTTCGGTGCGCACCACGGTGGTGCCGCAGTGGATAATTCCCTTGTAGGAACCGGACCGGTCGAGCTGTAACCGGGTTTTTATGACGTCGATCGGCTGTAGACAACAGGCTTCCACTACCCCTCCGATTGACCCCGAGATTGCTTTCATGTACGGTGGAATTGAAGTCTTGTGGAGATGATTTGGGTTGTCATTTTTTTCGGCCATTGATGATTTGGGACCCAATTTGTGAAGTTAGAGCTGTTCTTGATTTGGGTACTGGGGTAGAAGGAGAAGAAGGAGAGGACTGCGTTGTTTTTTTTGTGTGTGTGTGTGTGGTGCTGGTTCTTCTCCTTCTTCACCTCCTCCTCCTCCTCCTCCTCGAACTGTTACAGCGAGGAAATGGAGATCGAGGTGTTAAAATGCGAATCGTCTTTTGGGGAAAAGTTATCTGCACGCGAAAATTCTGCACTTGTTACGCTTGGGCCTTTTTTTTTGGAATCAAATATTAAAACAATATGTGAATAAATGAGTAGTTTGACTTTTTTAAAAGAAAATTAAATGAATTTAAAGAGGAAAAAAAAGAAGAAGTACAAAATTTAAGAAATAATTTTATAAAATAAAAATTTTAGGAGGGTATTATATAAATTTTGTTTATGTTAGGAGGGTATTATATAAATTTAGTATATGTTTAATAGTAAGCGGGGCAGACTAGGGG
>JAOTQH010000070.1:3518319-3543246 GCA_025631255.1 Cornus kousa | reverse complement strand
CACAAACACACACACACATATACAATCACTAGTAAAGTGATTGTAAAAATAAAATTAAATTTTTTTAAAAAAAATTAAAAATAAAAAATAAATTTTTAAAAAAAAATTAAAAAAAATTAAAATTAAAATGAATGGATCCACGGGTCAGTGCGGGTTAACCTGATCCATTTTCAACCCGCCCATTTCAATCCATTCAGAACGGGTTGAATATGGGGTCATGACCCATATTCAAATCGCACATTTTTGACCCGACCCAACCCGCCCATTTACCACCCCTACTCGTAACTGTGTTTTGCGTGACTTCTACTTCGATCGATAAGCCACTCTAGGACGAAAACCATAGCCTAAGTTTCTACTTTCTCTAGTAAAACTTTAACGTGATTAGTATTTTGGAAGTCCTTGGACTGGCTGGCTGGCTGGCTGGCTGGCTGGCTGGCTTATCAGTTGTTGCTGCCCTCATTATTTTAGTGCCACCATGCTCCAAACCATTTTCACATGATTTCTCCCTAAACCGCACTATTCTTGTTCCATGTGGAAGGACTGCGCCTTAACTTAATTTCTACTCAATTTTACTACAACTGCGTTTGTTCGTAGTAATTGATGTCTGAGTAAGCAAATAAAACATAAATCAAGTGTGTTCGAGTGAGCTGTGTGTTGTCACAAGTTCTACAGTATTATGTATGGATCACATATATCATATTTGGGTAAGCTAGCTATATATTTATTAATGGCACAAGTACTTCTAATATTATTCAGTATTAATCATTTGTATGCATTAATTATTCTAATTATTACTTTAATTAGTTCTTGGAGTTAGCTATTGATTAATCCAATGGGGTCTTGGGTAATCTTAGCATTGATGGCTAGTAATTAAGGCAAACTAGGGGTGGCATGCAAAATGGATCACAACCTATCAATCCATTCATATACGTTCACTTTTTAATGGTTTTGGCTGAACCATATTTAAAATGAGTTGAGTAATTTTTAATTACTTAATTTGAAGGTTAAGATGGATTGAATATAAGTATTTCATCCATCACATAATAAACAAACAACACACATATTTTATATTATACTCAATTCATTTATCTTTCTTTAAAATTCTCTCACTCACAATCCTCTCTCTTTAAATGTGTCTCTCATCAATTCCCCTCTCTAAGTTTCTCTCTAGGAATTTATTCTCTTACCTTCACTTCTCTCTCTCTCAAACAAGTCGATAAATATTACTGAGTTTGAGAGTTTTTTTTATTTTATTTGTTATTAAATAAAATCTTTAAACATTTTGAAATAATAATAATAATAATCAAGTAGAATCCGAATTCATATTCATATTGAACTACTGTTAAGTTAAGGTATCCGAATTCAGGTAGAATCTTATTGACCCATGTATATATATATAAAAAAAATATCCTTTACTCATAAATGCATGACATAATGGGGCATTAATTTCACTCTTTTTAAGTAACCATAGGGTTCCTTGGTTGAAATGATGTCACTCCATGATCATCACATTATGAGCTGGAAAAATAGGCCCATTAGTCCCACTAAACTAAAAGACCTCTAGAGAGCTTTTTGTCATTGAGCCATTGGTCCATCTTCCACTTTTGGCTCGTCCAACCCTGACCAGGGTTTAGCTGACCCATAATCTGCACAATATCCAATCCTGGCCCATCGCTTCTTTTTTTCTTTTTTTAATTATTATTAAGGAAAAAATTAGCGGGCATTTTATTTTACTATTTTACCCTCAGTTTTGATTTTATTTTTTAAAATTGACAAGATGTTTCTTCAGGCCAAACCAGTACTTTGATAAAAATAAATTTTAATGATCTATGCATATTTTTGTAACGACTCTCACAGAGAATCCATGAACATAAAGAGAGGTTAGTGTTATTTTCTAAGAAATAAGAGAAATTCTTATAATTATGAGAAAACTTGAGATGATAATTATTGATTTTTTGACATGATTTATTTATTTATTTTGTACTAAAAAAAAAAAAAACCTGTATAATGTTTGGTTGTTGACATGACATTAAGAGTCCATTTTTCTTACCTTCCACCCTACTTGTTTTGTAAAAATAAATAAATAATGACATTATTATTTTAAAAACACTAATATTCTATATTTATTTCAAAAAGTGATAGTCCATCCACCCTTTTTAAAAAACAATTTTGTCATTTTATATGGTATAAAATTAGTGAGATGTGCATGTGGACGAAAGTGAACTTTGAATAATATCAAATTTGTTTGTTTGGTATTTGAGCGAATGAGTTGTGAATATAATTGAACACACTAGATGCAAAAGAAACCCCACATTATCCTGGTCCATTCCACTCGAATAAATGCACGGTGGGGAATGTGACACGTGACAGCCGACATATGACATTAATTTTAGTCTCTTTTAGAGTAAAATTTTCACATTGGAAAGCTGAAACTTCACATTTCCTTGAGATACTCTGGTCCACGTGATGAGCCACGTGATGGTGATCCTCCAACACTCCCTTCCAATCAACTTATACCCTAAAGAAATAGGATAATGCCATAAAAATGATCTTTTGGAGATCAAATGCTAAAAAATTGGAGTCAAACTTCACTTTTTCATATTAATGAAAATTTTGCAAATGTTGACTTGGACTTGAAAAGTTACTGTAAATTTTTATTTAATTCCTAAACTGCCTTGTTACGAAATTATCAAACTACCCATTTAATTGATTGCGCCCTCCGACTCTCTTCATCTCTCTTTTATCACTTTAGGTTTTGTTGCCAATGCCTCTTTGCCTTGCCATTGACCCAACCGAAGAAGAGAAAAATTTGCTACCAAGGAATACTAACTCCAGCCATTACTAGAAAACATCGGCAATAAGGGTTTGAGTATTAAATCTAAGGTTTGACTACACCTACAAGGGTTTGAGGCTGAGAGTGAGAAGAAGAACAAGAATAAGAACTTGAGAGTTGAATCTAAAGAGGTGTTGGAGGTTGGGGCAACAAGGGTTGATAATGATAATGGTGAAGTTAATAATGATGGGACCCAGAAGGAGGAGAAGGTTGAAGGTGAGAGGAAAAGATCGAAGCCGAATCCGAAGCTACGAAATCTGGTGAAGCATAGGCATAGGTAATGGGTTGTTGCTGGATGGCCGTCTTGGCTCCCTGCTGTTGTTGGGGAAGCATTCGATGGTCGGCTTCCTCGATGGGCTGAGAGTTTCGAGAAAATTGATAAGGTGGATTGTTTGTTTTAGTTATTCATTAATTTCTGTCTTTTGGCAATATGTTCTGTGTCTTATAGATATGTGCACCTTTGTATGTTTTAAATTGGGCGAGGAACATATAGCAATGTGTACAAAGCTAGATCCATCCATTTCTAGTATTTCTGAAATTCGCCGTGGTCCGATAAAACACTATTTTCTGTAAGAAAAGAATAGAAGATCGATGAAGCTTGACGACACCAGTGTGGTGCCTGCCAAGAATTCTCCGACGATCAAGTTAGTCACTGGAGGTCTAAAAGAAAGGCAGGGATTAGTAATAGTTTTTTTTTTTTGTCGTACCTTATTGACCGGTAGGATCTCCTTCTTATAGTTGCTCTCCCTTAGTTTATTTGCGAGATCAGAAGAGTTTGGATTGTGCGAGATCAGAGGATATCTGCTTATTACAAGATTTGTCGGGGATATGATTTAATCCTTTTGACTTCCTCCAATTGTAATAAGATTATCCTTACCCTGTTGAACCACGTGAAATTTCATTATCCTTGATAATGAAATCTATTCATTCTTATCCAGGGTATGGTAGGTTTATCAGTCTGATGGCTGGTCGTCGCTTAGTTGATTCTATCGTTAGGTCAAGGTAGGGTAAGTTTATTTTTTCTTATCAGTTATCCCCCATTCCCAAGCTTGCTCGTCTAACATTCGGTAAGCAATAATAATATATATATATTTTTCTACTCAATGAAGTTTCATTAGAGAGACATAGAGAGAGGGATGGAAGTACTCTTCACTTCTTTTCACTGTATTGGATTTCCAATGTTTTGATTTTCTTTTTCGTTGAAAATTATATATAATTGAATTTGTGTTATGTAGATTCAAGCTTTGTGCAACCATTGATATATTTTGTGCTTCGGAGTAGTCAATTAGTAAAGTTGGTAAGGGGTAATAGTATAATTTCACAACAATAATAGAATGGACAATTTGGAAATTAAAAGAAAATCTACCGTATTTTTTCATAATTTTTCATGTCCAAGTCAATATTGGTAAAATTTCCATTAATTTGGAAAACTGAAGTTTGACTCCACCTTTTTGGCATTTGACCACCAAAAGACTATTTTTATGGAATTATCCCAAAGAAATAATCTTTCAAAGAATTTTGAATTTTTAAAAATTCTAATAAACATTTTTAAATTAATTAGATAAATATTTTATTATATAATTGAAAGAAATTTTTTTTTTTCTTTCTCAGAGCACATGTATACACGCACCATTATAAATATTTTCAATAAAATTATATAACCATCACAATTTTACCTTTTTCATATATAATGTTGTTTAATTATTTTTTTCTAAACAATTATGCTAAAAATTAAATTGAATAGAAAGAATTTAAGAAAAAAAAATTTATTTCATTTTAACATAATACCCTTAATCGTGAAATATTAATTGTTTGTTAAACTTGTGAATTATGTGAAAGTAAGATACTCTAAATTCACTGTCAAAGAATTTTATTAAATGTTCTTGGTGAAAAAAATTTATACATTAAAATAATTTAATGCACTTGTTTTAGATAGCGTTGTTTCAATTTTATAGAGGTTTTTTTTTTTTTTTTTTGAGACTTTTTTAAAGATATGCATGTGAAGTGGAAAATTTAAATATAATGAAAATAAATCATTTGTTATTCACAATTCATGAAAAGTACTCAATGTATTTTATCAAGTTGTATGTACTTTTGTTACTAAAAAGCAATTTGAAATAATTTGTTAAATGTTTTAAGAGTGATAATTTTAGTAACAATTAGTATTTTTTAAAATAAGTATCAGTTACTCCCTTCGTTCCACAATAGATGTCGTGTTTAGAGAATCGCGTCAGTTCAATTTGTGAGAGACACAATTTTCTAAAAGTGACATCTATTATAGAACAAAGAGAGTACAATACATTGAAAGTAGAGAATGAAATTTGAATTTTACGTAGAAAGACAAGGTTAAAAATACTTGAAATATGTTCATTATTTATCAAATAAGTACATATTTAGAAATAATTTTCAAGAAAAAAAAAATAAAAAATATATTTTATCAAGGAAATTTTTTTTTTTCCTAAAAAGACATTTTACCTCGAAACCGAGCTAACCCCCAATAAATTAGACCAGCCTATAATTGTTTACCTCTAGAATCCTCATTCCGTCTCTCACTCTCTTTCAGACACAGAAATACACAATCAGCATCATCATTAAATTGATAGAAAAAGCGGAGCAGTGAGTGAGTGACAGTGAGAGAGTAATGGAAACCCTAGCGAGATCGTCTTGGAAGGCGATTTTCGTCAAGTACACAGGCACATGTTTTTCGTCTTCCAGAGATACTGTTCTCAGCAGACCTCCAATTTGTTCCGTACGATTCCCAGAACTTGTTCAAATCGGTTTCTCCCATACAATTTCTCTGCAACACAAGAGGATTTACTCCATTTCTGCATCGTCTGTCTCATCATCGGAGCCTCAGGTCTGTCTCTCTCACATATCTATATATACACACACATATACATATACATATAGTTGTGTGTATCTGTGTGTGTATATATATATATACTATATAGATGTATGGTATATATAATATTATATGTTGAGGATCAAATTACTAATTGAAACAAGTATTTGTGTGTATTGTATCTTTGCAAAATTTTGTAAAAATAACTGTTTGAAGAGGTATATGTTGGATTGACAGTCTCTTGTGTGCTTGTGAGGCATGTCAGATTGGTTTGAAGGTTGATGGTTGTCTCATCATGATCAAATTACACCATAGATTAAGTTTTCATGCTTTAAATTTGATATGTTAGTAAGATAAATTCATAACAAGTTCAGTTGAGCTTTCATGAGTCATGACCTTAATTAATATATGTGTGTATATATAAACAAGTACATGTTTCACCAGATTTTATGTTGAAATTTTTTTCGCTTAATTATGTGGTAGTGGTCTTGTTTGATTGCCGAGAAAACAGAGTATTTTGAAGTTCGGTGGTGTTTTGATGTTTGGATACTACTAGTTGTCTGTATTACCAAGTGTGTTTTGTTCATTCAATAGAACTTGCTTTTACTCAACAAGGAACAAAATTTACAGCCAGATGAATATTACATCTGCACAAAACGGTTTTTGATTAATATATACAAATTAATTTTGTATAACACTCATTGATGCAGCCGCACTTGCAGAATGAAGAAACTCAAAATGAAGAAACTCAAATACAGGGTATAAGTGATTTCAGACCATTGTTAAGCGTTTTTCTTTGTAGCCCTTCTTATCACAATATAATGTGTATGTGCAGATCAATCAAAAACTGTTCCTGTCAAATTCCAATTACAAAAAGAGTGCTCGTTCGGGGAGCAATTTTACATAATAGGTGATGATCCTGTCTTCGGCTCGTGGGATCCTGCAAGTGCAGTACCATTGGAGTGGTCCGATGGACACGTATGGACTGTTGAACTGGTGAGGAAAAAATCATATATGAAGAATGATGAACTTTTGATGTGGTATATATAATATGTTCATATGTTTTGAACAGGACATACCCATTGGAAAATCAATCCACTACAAGTTCATGCTAAAAGGAATATCTGGAAGCATCTTGTGGCAGCCAGACCCCGATCGAATCCTTCAAACATGGGAAACGGAAAACAAAATCGCTGTTTCTGAAGATTGGTATGACGCTGAACTGCAGAAAATTGTAGAGGAAGGGCTGACATATAATCAAAATGAGGAGTCTACAATTAATTCAGAAATGCTGAACAAGGAATCAACCACTTCTGGCATTACAAACCCAACGGAAAATACATTGGCAGAGAAACCTATGGCTATTGTAGCAGAAAATATTACTGATCCAAAACAAAACCACCGGGTGAACAAGGAATCAACCACTTCTGGCATTACAAACCCAACAGAAAATACATTGGCAGAGAAACCTATGGCTATTGTAGCAGAAAATATTACTGATCCAAAACAAAACCACCAGGTGAATATAGAAAACATTCTTGGAAATGATGGCCGAGCTGTGACTGTTGAGGATATTGGGAGCATAAAAGACGAAGGAAATTTGGTTTCCTTTGATGTAGGTCCTGTTCTGGTACCGGGCTTGACTCCATTGCCAACAAGTGATATTGAAGAAGCGCAGCCAACTGAAGCGGAGAAGAACATCACCTCTGATTCCTCATTTAGATCTGACAAAGCTGAGGAGCACAATGTGCCAAAGGTAAATGCTTAGCATGTAGAATTCTTTCTGTTCTTTTGCATTTATTTTTACGTTGGCAAGAAATGATATTTAGTTCCATATACCAAATGGGACTTGTTAAGATTAGGAATCTGATGCCATGAAAGCATGTTTAGTTTTAAATTTTGTCCTCTTGAGATTTATGTTTCCAATAAATAAGATCATTCTGGGACTACATTTGCCTTAATTAACACTGATCCACTGCATTGTCTTTAAGATGAACAATATCATGAGGGTATTGAAAAGGACGGTGTCTGATAAATTTTACAAGCAATGAAATGAAAATTTGAACCATCTTCACAGGAGATCACTGCCGTGAACATGGTAACTGAACTTTTGATATACTCTACAGGATATGTTTTGCCAGACTAAGTTAAGCATTCAATTCGACCTATAATCTGAATCAAGAACTTAAACTACCCTTATGGATGTAAAAAGCTAATTCTTCTGAGTCATCACTCCTATCCACACCTTATGAACATGTGCTCGAATATCCACCTAGCTACCGCATCTATCCGTACCTCATGAATAACTTAAATATTCACTTGCTACTTATCCAAATATTATCTTAATGAAATGAAAAACTGCCAATGTAATGTAGACTAATTATTTAAAGGCATTCTCCAACACACTGTTGCCCATATATAGAATTGTGTTGTAATACTGTATTGCATATGTGAGTTCTTTGATATCCTCTCTCATCATTTATTGTAACCTAACAACATCCAGTTAGACTTGAAGGAGGAGCTTGGCAATGACTCATCAAGTCTGCAAGAAACCACTGGGATGATGCACGGTGATCATGAAGAACTTGATGGCAATGAACTAGTTGAGAAGCCACAATTAGCCAAAGAAGAAGACCAGCCCGACTCCAAGCAAATTTTAAATGACGTAATGGGGAATGACATTCAATGGGGTCGTAGAACTTTGCAGAAATTTCTTTCCAATTTGGGCTTACTTTAGCATCATTCTAACAGCACTGCATCTGAGAAAATCTCTTTTCAAGTTCAAACCTAAGAGCTTGCTGCTTCATTGGCCAAATTTTTACGTACCCTGTGATCAGCAAAGGAGAGGCTATCTTGTGAGAGCATTGTGAATGCATAATCTTCATCGTTGGTCTTAGTTTTGTACTATGATATGGCAGATATTGCCTAGCTTTGTTATACTTTCAGATTACGAAGTATGCGGTGGTGTTTATGATATTTCTTGTTTTGTGGGGATTTTCTTTCCCTTCGGTTTGCATTGCCTGTGTACTATTTAATCTTTGTATAAGTAGTAAATTTAGTGCATTCTTTGAATGATTCTCAAAGTGCTATATTGTTATTAGAGTTTCTACACATATACCAATTTCCAGAGATTCACTGTAGAGTTCATCTTATAATTCAATAATATATATATAAATGTGTGTGGATGATATTATATGTGCAATGCCACATATCCATATGAGGGTGCCCTCGTCATGACTCGCTGTTACATAGAATGCTAGTTCTTTATACATTGGGCGGAACAGTCTGAAGAAACAAAAATGAGAAGCCGGGGAAGATAAAACCGAGACCATAAGAGAAAAATAGGGGTGGTTGGTCAACTTCTGTCCGACAACTCTCATGTGCAACTTCTTAGTATTGGAAAAGCATCCTTCTGCCGTAATTAATATTCACACACAATCAAAGAGAGACTCCATCACCAATGTCCTCGTTCAACTGAAATCTTTACATTGACCCCGTAACAAGAGAGATTCCAAATCCATGGCGTACGCAAGGAGGAGTGCAAATATTCTATTTTAAGTGAACAAGTTCTTCGTCAAGGCCTAGGGTTGGTTTCGAGTACCCTAAAACTCTGTTCCCAAGTTCAAAACACTGAAAATTTTCTAAAAGGTTTCCGATGAGTTGTTGACTCTCATCTCAAACGTTAAAGTGGTCGGTATGTTGACAATACTAAACCTTATTAGATCGAACTTCCGTTTCATTACTATGGTCGGCCAAGTGGGGAACCTAATCCCATCCTCACCCCGCGTTTGGCTGGAGAGAGAATTTAGGAGAATACTTTTGTAATTCAATTACAAATGTAACCAATATTTTTAACCATAGTAATAATAACAAGATTTAAATTCTCAATTGAAACCTTTCTTTTTTTCTTTTTCTTTTTACCTTGACAAAAACTCTTATACTTACTTTGCCTCTACGAATGTATAAAGAATAACCTAGAATTCACTTAATATATATTTAATATTTTTTAATATAAAAAATTATATGAGCAAAATTATAATTTATTACTATAAACGTGCTGCCCGATCCCCGCCCCGCAACCGCCGAGGTTTCAATCCCAACTCCATTAAAACCACTATCAATGATGAATTTCACAACTATAGTGGCAAAATTTCACCCATAATTGCTTATTTGTGAAACTTGACCATTGATAGTTGTGAAATTCACCACCAGCATAAAAAGTCAAAAAAGAAAAAAGAAAAAAAAAAGGATGAAATCATTACACGAGCGACTTCGAGTATTATCATAACACCACTATAAACCAAACTGAAATCGAACCACCACCATAAACAAAACACTAACCGTTACTAGAGTCTAGTATATCATCATAACATCACCAGATACCAAATTTATCCAACTAAAGATGGTATAACTAGCCAATTACAACAACTAAATTTCAACTTTGTAAGGGTAAGAATATGAACTTTACGGCCACTACAGAAATTGCTAATTAATGTAAAATGAGACAATAGACGATGTATGTACAACAAAATTTGTAGGGCAAGAAAAAATAGCCCATGTTATCAAAAGAGAAACTGAATTATGAAAAATCTTTTTCACCTCAGCAGGGACACCTAACCTCGACGAGGAGAGACAATTTCAATTCATATGGCAACTCGACTTTTTGGAGCTCTCGGTCTCAAAAGGTTAAATCTTCACCTTTCCCCCAATCTCACTGCCTGCATGAGACAGCACGCCAGTTCTTTGGCTGCAGGAAAAAATGGCAGTGCATACGCATTAATATTCTTTTGACCGTTCACTCTATTTGGATTGTGATAACCTAATAAAAATCACAGAAACAACCAAAATAATGCACATTTTTATCTACAAAAAAGACATTGAAGTTCATCAATTCTGTATTCTCAGGAGCTATTTATTATATATTATTAGAAGGGAACAAGAAAGAACAATGAAATGCACAACAACTACATCACAAAATATATGTATGACTAGGAAGTTAGTTTAATCACCAGATTGTGGAAATAAAATGCTGAATGAAAAAGGGTCTTTAAGATGTAGCTGAAGCATATGAGATATAACAACCATTCTCTTTGTGCTATGAGACATTGCTGGCACACCCACATGCACAGGTCCTTCATAATGCAACTTCCCAAGGTTATGGTTAATTATTTCCTTGATTTTGATAACAGGTCCTTCGAATATATATTTGCAATGATATCATCCAGTGCAGCTCACGCAAGCCTCTCAACCTTCGGAATGCCTATCATTCCATTCCATTCAACAGCCAACAAAAATAACAATAAAGCCATATTACACTTAATACAACCCATTCCATCTCCACACCTTAAAACAAAAAATCTAGGGCCTAGGATTTTCTAAGTAGAACTTCTTAAAAAACAGTTACTCCGTTACAGTCCCGTCAATCAAGGCTTGGTAGGGACAAATTGTGTAAAGACAAGTTGTCTTTTTATGTTTAATGCCGAGAGCTTTTTAATGCCGAGAGCTTTTACCACTCCACCAAGCAATGTAAAGCAAAATCTGTACATTAAAAACCCTTTTTATAACTTGACTTTGCAATTGTGCATCTAGGGCTTCCAGAATCACCATAATTAGCAAGTCCACACAACATTTCAGATTTCTTTACCCAGCTCCAGTTTCCCGCCAAGAAAAATCTATCTGTAAATATAACTAATAAATATAGTACTTAATAAAGAGTTCCCTTGAAACGGCAAAGAACACTCATCTGAAGGTTATGAGACCAACTAAAACAATTAATCCAAAGTGACCAGAAAATGAATTCTCATTCAAAGAGAACATAATAAATGAATAAGCTTGTGATAATCCATCAATTTCAGATCCTATTGAAGATTTTCCTTGGGAGGTATTTAGAAGAAACTGAAGTAACAATATCATTTTATATAAGCTTAGCAGCGTGAGTAGCTCGCCAAGGCTTGTTTGAGTTTGATGTAATAAGAAATAGCATAGTTCCTTCAATGGCATAGTTGTTGTAAAGAAAGGGAATGCGTGTCAAGTATAGTGACAATCGATAGTCAAATTATATAACCCAAAGTATATTCCGCCCACACGAGATGCTCAAAGGGAAACGATTAGAAACAAACCTACCCTTTGACATTATTTTGAACTAGGTGACTGTTCTTAGAGCAATGATCCTGTTTACAAAGGCCTATGACTTTTTTAAATTTTGCATAAAGTGTTTACCTTAGGTCCTTCGTCGGGCTTACATTTGTTCGCGAGTCCACTCAATCGAACTCAAGCTTGCTTCTACAGTTCACCCCATTTAATAAACAAGCTTCACAAACAAAAAGTGCATTTTATATGTAAACTAAAAGATCCTATTGTTGATGCAATCCCAAGTTGTACATGAACAGTTCATGCAAACAGAGAAATCAGAAAATGGTGGTTCAATTCGATGTTGTCAAAGAAACGAACCAAAGTGTTAGCTAAGAAATCAATAGACAATTGTGGTCCAAAGGTTAGCTGCATAAATAATCCCATTAGTCTATTCTTACAAGAGTTAGGTCCTATCCAGTATTGTTCCCTGTTATTTGAGGTAACCAGGTATAGAACTAACATTCACACTATTTGAAAGGTGTGCGTGCACTCGGGATCTGTGTAAGATATTCTGAAAGAGAAATACCACAAAAACAACTAAATCCCACCCTCCACAAAACAACTAAATCCCACAAAAATTACCCTTTCACTGGCAATGGTAAAACCAAAGATGAGCATAAGATCAAGCGTTTATCACATTTTACCTGGAAGAATCACCACATTTTTCCACTTGCTGATTTACCACACAGGAGGAAGTAGTGCTAAGTGCTGCATCGGCAACCTGTAAAGAATTTTTAATAAATAATAGGGATTAAATCCAGTTCGTCTGAGGAAAAAAATCATATATTGCGTGGAACTATCTCTTGATTTCTTTCTGTATCAAGTGGGGAGTTGCATGGCAAAAACACATCAATCAACAAAATTTACACACTAAAAGAAACAATAGTCATTCAAGGTTTATAATGTTTTGTTCCACAAGGAGAAAAGAAGGTTTCACCAGATTACAAAATTTTCAACTATACCAAACTCAGCTCATTGAAAATCAAGAAACAATACTCTTAAGCACAGTTGAAGATTCAGCAAGAAACTCAACTATATGGTTATTGCTTGCCTATGACAAAAAGGAGGACACCAAGGGCTTAGCCTAAGTGGTATCCCATCCTTCTTCCAAATGGAAGGTTGAGGGTTCGAATCCCCAATGGGGCAATAATGTGTTCATGCATGTGACTTACCTATCCAAAAAAAATTAAAAATTAAAAAGAAGAAGAATAAAAAATAATAAAATAATAAAAAATAATAATTAAAAAAAAAAAAGTAGAGTGGTGAATAGGTAAATGTCACCAACAGCATGAAGGGTAAACTAATTTCATATCATCCCAAGGAACGACACATGACAGATGGTTAATCAATTCAACAGAACAGAAAATAGAGAAATAAAGAAGTTCACCACACAGGAATACTTGGATATAGGGTAGAAACAGGCGATGTAGCACCAAATCATTACCTTTAAGATGTGAATTATAAGCACGGTCAAGGCAGCAGTAGTGAACATGAAGCCAGCTCACACCACCTTTCCCTGTTTTGCCCTCACATCTTGATGTGACGCAATACCCAAAAAAGGTGTGGTTTTCTATCCAGATAACCACAACCTGTATTCTGGAAAGTGCTTGCCCACATACCCTTTATCCAAGCATCACCTATGTTTTCAAACAAAGAAATCAAATCAAACATGAGCAGCAGCATCCTGATTCCCCACCTCAGAAGTGCTTTCTTTGGGCAATCCATCTTCCACAAGCATGTCATCTGATCCAGGACCAATTATGTCCCATAAAAATCCATTTTCATTTCCAAGAGAAGGCTTATCAAAATCTTTGTCAGCTCCAGAACGAGGTGCAATATATGATACATATTTATCTGCAGTAGCATCCATGAAAACATTCCGTAAATTCCTTAGGCATTAAATGTTGCAATAATTCTCAATAACAAATAAGAAAAGACGATTATTTTTTACTTTCTACCATTAAGGACATGCACATGCAACAAAGAAATGTAGTTCATCATTTCCAGTAAAGAGAACCCATACAGCATGCTACAGCACATAAATGGTTATCAGTCAATACAAGTTTATTTATTTATTATTATTATTAGAATTAGTCACAATATTTATTTAACTTCTTCAGTAACTTTGCTACTACTAAAGTCGATATCAAATCCAACAATCACAGAACTTCACTTAAAGTTTGTCAAAAAAGAAAAAGAAGAACAAAATTGATACAAACCACATGAAATTAGAAGGAAAAAAAACAAAAAAACAAAATCCAATGCCAAAAACACCAGTATGCTTTGAAATCAAAGAAATTTCTAAAAACCTTGAAATTGATGGCAGATACAACGGGGCCGCCTAGACCCCTGAATTATTATGCATCATCACCCACCCCCAAACCAACCAAAAAAAAAAAAAAACACACACATACACACGCACAAGCCAAAAGAAAAGACCCCATCTATTGTCTCTAATCCCAGATACGACAAAGTTAAGCAATTCATATACTCGTGATGGACCCCACAATCACCTTTAATATTTTTTATATTGAACCGCGTGTAGGAACTCTTTATATTTCTGAAATATACCACTTGTCAAACTTTTGACGTTTCTACCATCACCCCAGCCTTCATTCTACTATGAATATATGATTGTTTATAACTACTTAGAGAACTCATAATTTTCCATTGTTGTTTAGGAACACCACAACACAACAGCAACGTCTTTCTTATATTCTCCATAGAATTGTTTCGCTTTTTTCCTAAGCTTTTTTTCCCAAAAGATGAACTACATCAAATTTTCCCAATAGAAGTATGACAAACTCATTATTAACTAAAAGTCTAAAAAAATTGAGCAATTTCAAAAATCTAACTTTTAGCCCCAGAGGCACTAAAAGAAACTTATAAATCATATTTAGTTCATCAACTTCTTATGAGATCAGAAATTGGTGTAACAAAATAGACATTCCAATAACATTTGACTTTTACTTAAATATGCAAATTTTTGCAACAAACACAAAATACTAGACAAAATAAAAATAGAAATTACATTTCTTTATCCTCCAGAATAAACAACCCCGCACCCCCTCCTAAACTCCTGGGCAGAATTTCTGGAGGTATGACTTCTATCAATCCAACGAAAATAAAAAAATTGCAGTACCCAAGTTAAATATATTTCTCTGAATACTTTATGTAGATTTTGCAAATTATCCATAGTAACTGGAAAATTTGGTTGAATGCATATGTGCATACAGGGTTCAAGAAAACTTTAAGCAGCCTCAACATACAATAGACCAGATACTTTTTGTTCCGGTCAATTAAACATCACATAAAAGTGTGCAGCACATACAAAAATAAAAATAAAAAATAAAAATAAAAAAAATAAAAATTATGTAAATTGAATTCCAGGAAAAAGAGGGAGGGTAAGGCATAAATGACTCGGATAAATGTAGTGAGCAAAGACTAATCTCCATTGGTTCCTGACAGAATCCCACGAGGAGCCAAAGATTTCTAAAATATCTACCTCACAAAGTGGTTGCCTGCCTTTATAAATGTTAAGTAGGTGACATGTCCAAGCAAGAATTCAGTAAAGGTGAGAAAAAATCTTGTATGACAATCAAGTGGGCCACCATCCATGGAATGGAGTAAACAATGGCAGCAACCTAGCCCGAGAAAGTATTTAAAGAATTACACAGAATCATCCACATATTAGTTCTGATGTACTAGGATCACATATGCTGCATATGGAGACCCACGGTATATGTGACAAAGCACTTTGAACAAGGCTTTTAATGATACCAAAACCTCTGTATAAAAATCTATTGGGCAATAATAGGGCACATTTTACCCCACAAGAAGAATGCTATAGCATCCGTATGGAAAACAAACAAGGGACAAATCTATCCATACTCTCACAAAAATATCAGAGACGACTTAAACTGATTTGTTAACATACATAAAAGATTAGAGGTTCCCTTTGGAGTCAAGTAGTCATATATTTTAATTTTAGCTACAGAAAAATTGCATTACAATCAAATCGTTTATGCTCCAAATCAAGGCAAAAGTATTTATTGATAGATTCACTATATCTCTTTTTATATTCACCATTAAGATTTCTAATAGGTTGCTCCACTTGAAGTCCAAAAATCATTCTTGCATATAAAACAGACCGCAACTTAGAAGTGTCTGACAAATGCATACCAACACACAACTTAACTAGATGCTTAACAGACATTGCTAAGTAATTATTCACCTGCAATACTTGGAGAAAAATAAACTATCTCAGGTATCTGACTGTGTCTAAGCACACCTCTGCTATCTAACAGGAAAGGTGTAGCTTCACCATACCATTCTTTCCCTACAAAGTTCTTTCCTTTTCACTTCTTACTATAATTCGCAACCATAGAAGTATTATTTGTTCCTTTACAAGCATCAAGGATCCAAGTATTTGTTGCCGCAGCAGTCAATATGATAATTTATTAACAAGAGACGAATATGATAATATCATAATAAGAGAAGAAATAACTAGCAGGACATAAAAGCTGCTTAAATAAAGAAAACAAGATCCAACTCAACAAAGCCTTTTCCAGCTACTTGGGGTACGCTATTTATATAAAGAAAACAACTAAAGGAAATAATTTCAGAATGGCCTTACCAGCCAAGCTGCGGAGGGCATTCTCAGCAGCCTGTTGCTGAGCATCTTTCCTCGTCTTGCCCATTCCAACACCAATTTTCTCGCCAGTAAACAAGACCTACACCAATAAGTCAGTCTGTTCAGCTTTTCAACGTTCAAAATAAGTCAGAATTTGATACTTTAGGCTTTCCAACTCACTACACACTGAGTGGGAAGAGCAATTCAACAAAGAACATGATTACCGGTAAATTTTATAGCAATGTATATACATTTACAAAAGATAAAAGTATGACTATATAGCTCTCTTCATAATGTAAACATTTTTTTTTTTTTTTTTTTAGATCTACCCAAGAAACAAGTACTATTACTAATTATTAAGTTTTCCATTAAAGGAACAGAAGAGAACTGTGGTAAACGATAAAAAAATTGATACAGAAAAGGAGAGTAAAGCTTGGATCCTTTTGGCAGCAGCAGCAGCAGACAACATTTGCTAGCACCAACTTCAAAGGTTTGAGCATTTAAAAGTCATCTAGACATAAAAGCAAACAAGTGCACGTATATGACTATTCTACATTTTGCATTGCAATGAAAACTTCTTTGAAACCATAACTTTT
The DNA here is from genome assembly GCA_025631255.1 of Cornus kousa. Lineage (NCBI taxonomy): Eukaryota > Viridiplantae > Streptophyta > Magnoliopsida > Cornales > Cornaceae > Cornus > Cornus kousa. Next base: position 3,526,210 of record JAOTQH010000070.1, on the reverse strand, counting down.
TATTTTATTTTTTTTATTGGATGTAAAATGCAAATACTTGAATAAAAATTATAAAAAGAAGGGAAAATATAATCTTACAAATAAAACTAGATTAGAACTCTCTCCAAGTCTCAGAAATTGAATAATTAAGTAGTGGGCACTTCTTTCCAGCTAGACAATTCTTATGAGCCTTTGCAATTAAAAGGTCTCACATGTTTCCCAAAAGAGAATTTACTTCTCTGTTTAGCGAGGTTAAATTTAATATAAGAGAAAAATCAAGGCTCTTAAAAGAAATTTGAAGCTGCAGTTATAAAGCAGGTACAACCAAGACTATAAAATTATACAGCCAACTAAGAATTTTGATTTAGTATACTTTACAATTGCAATCACGTGCAAACAAATTTCCAAGAAGATTAAAGAAATATACTCCATTTTTCGGAACACAGTATATCTTTACCATCAATTAATAAATGTTGACAAACCAACCAGCATCTAAAGGCCGAGTAAATGGGAACACTAGATATAAAAATAACTAATACCATGAGCCTCATCATCACCACTTAGTAAGACAACCCCGCAATTTGAGGACTGAATAGTGAAAACCTAAACCATAAATAATTAAATTTTCAAATATAGAACATAAATTGACAATGATATTTGATTATCACATAATTACAATTGTACACACATACTAACCTCAACAGAGAACTGCAAATCCTTACTGGTGCTTACAACAGACTTGAACTCAACCTACATGACAGAAGATGATATGATGAACCCAAAATCAAAGCAGAGATAATAACTTGTACTTGAAACTAGACTGTTTACCATACCTTTGAGCTGCATCTCCGGCCAATTTCTTGGAGTACTCCAATTGATAAAGAAGATGGCAGGAAGTTCACTTTCCCACCTTCTATCTGAAGTTCTCTGCTATTGGATGATGTTTGACTATGAGATACACCAACCTCTATATAGGAAAAAAGGAAAATTCAAATCACTAAATAAATATTTAGAAATATATTGGTCATGAAACACAAAAATAAAATAAAATAAAAAATCAGGAGGGGCAGGCTGGGGGTTGGGAATCACAAGAATAAAAGCTGTAAATAATTTTATTGTCCCGACTATTTTACGAAAATTTAGTAGACTAATGCAAACACTAATGTTTCAAAAAAAATTTGTTTGGATGGACCAGTATTTTAGGGGAGACATCAATTCACATGGTACATACTAAAGCACCATGAAGGCATGAAGAAATTGATATGCTTGATATGAATTGAGATTGGGACCGAAGGCTCTGATACGACAGAGTACTTGTACCTGAAAATAGACCTAAGAGGGAAGTGAATAGATCTTGTTCAATTTTTAACAATAATTGATTTTGTAATCTAACAATTACAGTTCAACGCAGCAATATAAATTAATAACCAAGCAAATGAGCAATCACACATAGACAACAATTCTACATGTAATATCCCAACAAGAGAAAACCACAATACCTAATCTAAGCAGAGCAAATCCACTATCAAAATAAAGGTAATTTTAACCATAGGTTACCAAACTCTAACTCAATAATTTCCTAGTTACTCACATATGACTTTAACTCTGTTGCTGTTAGTCAACATTCCTCAAAAGATCTACTCATTAATCCGTGCTTTGATTTATATACTTAACTGACGTCCAATCCTATGTTCTTTGCATGAAATGGAGTTGATGATATTTTTTTAACCATGTCACTCTTCCTAACATGTGCACTTAGTGGTCTTCACATATCCAAAACGTCTTAATCGATTTTCTCTCATTTTATCTCCAATTACATTACTTGAACAATCTCATGTGTTCATTTCTAATTCTATCCTTTCTTGTCTTACTGCATATCCATCTCTACACTAATATTTCTACCACTCACTTTAATGGAAATCAGGAAATGTACATTTTTTGGAAACTCTTGATCCTCAACCAAAATGTGACTGATAATAATATCTCCAAATACCTGATGACCTTGCTGCTGGAAGATTTTGCCTCAGCATTTCACATCCTGGATATGCCTGCAAAATAAGTAAGATTCAAGATGAACATTTAACACATAGTAACAACTGTTCATGAATGACAAAAACTAGCAATTATATATAGCCAAAGGAAAATGATATAGACGAACCTCTTCACCCCTCACTTGGGGTATATGTGATATTAGTCCTGCAGTAGCAGAACCTGATGTACTATGATTAAGTGAATTCTGACGAGCTCGCTGTTTTTCAGGTTTTAGCAGATCAGATTCTTGAAGAGTTCCAGAAGCCCGGTTATTTGAATGTCCTCTATCCATATCTTCTTCCACTAGCCAGCCTCCTTGTGGTTGTATTGTGGGTATCGTTAGCTGCGTTGGTAATCTAGATAAAAGAGGAGGTTCCCCCGAGCCTTGATATCGTAAATCTTGACCGTGATTCATAATGAGGAATCTTCGCTTAACATCAGGATCAGATTCAGAAAAGTTGCTATCTCGTCTAAAAGGAGCTCCAAGCAAACTAGGTTCTACAAGATAAATGGAAAAAGGAATATATGACAAGAAAAGAATCAAGATATACATTACACTGTATAGCTTGCTTCCAAGACCTAAACTGAAATTCAAAATGTAATGAATAGGATCTTACTCTCTGAAGGTATGACTGTTCTTGAAAATGCTGGAGCAAAAACATTTTGAACGGCTGGCACGGGCAGCTGAGAGATTTCAGGCCTCAGCTGAGGATTACTAGTCATTATATGACTAGCAGAATCTGCTATATACTTTTCATCCTGACCCATATTAGGAAAGAGGAAATGGAAATAAATTCTCAGCATTATGATAATCAGAAGGATTATTTGCATGGTAACAGAAACAGCAGAGAATAAATCACATAGAAGCAGTACAATTGCCTCGTGTAAAATAAAACAAAATATTGGAATACCAATAAAAATTATTAAAAAGAAAAAAAAGAAAAAAAAAAGACTACCAATTGGTGCAATCTCTGTGCAACTGCAGGACCATTCATTCCCTCAGCAATGGAAGCATTTGTATTTCCATTTGGTACAAAGCTAGCATCCTTAAATAAATGGAAACATCTGAATATAAATGCCAACTTTTATTAACAAAATGAGACTCTAGAGTTAAATGTTATATTTAAATACCTCTGACATCAAGTAGCTGCTCACATCAGGTGCAGTTGGTAAATTTACCACATCATCTTCATAGAAGAGTTCAGAAATTCTTCGTAATAAATGCTCATCAAACTCTCTGATTGACATGGCAGATGGACATATATCATAAGCTTAATAGAACATAATATTCCATAAGGAAATTACAATATTGCCAACTCTTTATTATGTCAAATAAAAACTTCCTTAGTACAGAGTGGAACTTCTCTTACTTGAAAAAACCACCTCTAACATTGCATGCAACGTTTCTTGCCACACATAGGACCGGAACAGCATTTGCCGTCTATTTAAGAAAATATTGTGTCAACATCACTTCTACTACTATAATGAACTGATTTCAATGAACACGCATAGAAGAAAGCAAGATATATACCTCTGCCTGAGGGGCATAATAAGGAGTAAATGCAGGTACTACATGAACTCGAGATTGATCCATATCTTCCCAAACCTTCATGCGGTCATCAATCACCATAGCCATCTTTGAATGGCAATTGCCATTTTGGAAGACATGAAGCAAAGACTTCCTGGTACCTGTGAAGTAGAAAACAATTAAAAACAATGATGGCAAGAAAAAGACAGATGATTGGAGATCTAGTATAGAAAACTATAGTGCACAAATAGACACTAGGAATCATAAAAAAAGCATTTAGTCTATTAAATCAATAAATTAGATGAAGAATATCTTTTGGTATTTCCAAGTTCTAATAGGTACTGATTTTGTTAAGCACAAGAATAATAAATTTAAGCATGATCCATCGTCAGGTCAACATATTCTCAGTATATGGTGCTTGCCTGATTTGACGCATACAACACGGTCCAATAATTGCTTTGAACCTATAAGGTGCGCCTCTGGGTCTAGCAGCCTCCACATCTCTAATGCATAATCTCTTTCAGCCATGGTACAAACATAAACTTCAAATCTTTTACGCCCTTTTGCAGTTAAATAACTTCTCAAATCGTCCCAAGCAGGTCGTAACCTAACAAGCACACTAGTATCACGGATCTGCACATGCAAAAGACCACTAATTAATAGAAATTGTGCAAGGCCATGTGTCTCAGAAACTGAAACATCCCTTTATCAAAATGGAGGGAAGTGAAACATATTGATCCACAATTTAAAAACTGCAAAAAAATGCATAGTCCAATATTTTGTTACCATATAAGTCCAACAAACTGAACATTGTACATAAGACGGTTGGATGCCACAACAAATTTGAGCGTAAGTTAGTAAAATATAAGAAAAATACAAGAGCCCTCACCTCATACAGCTAACAGAAGAAAAAGTTGGCACTCAACATGTTCCAGCATGAATATGGGGAGATGAGGGTCTCAAGTCTGGACAGCATTACCAATTGCCACAAGACCCTATTATGTCTTGCTCCTAAGCGAGACAGAAGTACCTCTGTTATAAACCAACTTATTAAATGAACATTCTAGAGGCTTGCTGAGAGCCTATTATCAACTCGATGTAGCCGTAGCTCTATGTTGTTCTTAAAGAAAGCATCACTACTTTAGCTATTTGTCTAATAGCCAACAAGAATTGTTGGTACATATGTACAATGTGTGCACAGCACAAAAATTCAAACCATTTATACATCCCATGTTTCTCGGATCAGGACTACAAAAAGTTCAAATGCATATGGAGCTGGTTGTGTGATTTTAGCAATGTTCTTCGACCACAATAATGTGCAGGTGTCAATCAAAATGAACATTCAACAAAAATCCACCTTAGGTAACTTTAGTTATCCAAGTACTGAGACATAAATTGAACAGGATGAAAAAAATCACTTATAGGATGAAGCGTGATCAACACAATAGCAGTGCTTCATATAGCTAATAAGTTGTGTAGCAAACGATGATCATGCATGTCACACAGTGGAACCAACTGTTAGCAGCAAAAATATTTTACAGAGTAACTCATCAAGTTAAGGATATGTATGATATGTGACAAAGAATCAAACTGCCATAATTGGCAGGCAAAACAGTATCATGAATTGTAAAGCGTGAAGCTTCAAATAGCAGCATTGCGCACATCTTCTACTGATCACCTTTATTAATTGATTTAGGGCTAAATTTCACGTTCTTTTTTTCCCTGGGCATTGATTTATTCCTGTATAGCATCACCAATAGCAAAGAGATTGAAAGTAACCCAGGGATATGCTAAATGTTCAAAGTCCTAACAGATTGAAAGTAACTCGGGGATACGCTAACAGTTCAAACTCATAACATAGTGCAAGGAAGCAATTGAACGATAATCAAGCACAAAGGTAGAGAGAGAGAAGCTGAGATTATGTTTCAAGTAGACCTAGAGACATATATACTTAGCTACGTTCTAATGGAAAAACTTTTAGAATGTGCATAGAGGCAGCATATGAAAAGTCATTAATCCCAATTCAACAAAACGTCCGAAATTCAAAATCATGTATATCATAACAGATCGAAGGGTTAAAGAAACTGATCTATAAGCTATTTCAGTTGAGTCAAACTAATCAGTGTTTCTGATCAGTTTCTTGCTTAGGGAGTGTTCTCATATAACATATGTCAAAGCCTCATTAGCAAATCAAATTGTGCTTAAAGACCCTACATCAATCTATTCAAACAAGTATAACAAACTACTGAAACAACATACATAACAAAATTGATTGATTACATATATACATATACAAACACACACATATATAATTGCAGGTAAAAGGATGGCATCTACATCTTCTAACCTCAGGATTAATGCGAGTGAGAACTATATTCCTTTCTGGCAATCTTATAACAGGCCGAACAACTCGCTCATGGCTTTCTGATAAAGGAGCTACCTCCTCCAACTGAGCGTTATAAACCTTCCCATTATCCACAAGACAATCATTCTCTGTGTACTGCTTCAACAAAGCACGATCATCGACGTACCGCTTCAGCTCAGAGGACATCCCTAATACACGGATTTGATCCGTTTCTCTTGCAATCCAAACCCGTAAAGCCTCAATTCTATCCTCAAACGACTTCATAGTGTTTGCAACAATCAAAGTCTCATCAAGATCAAACACAATGGCAAGACATCGTAAATTTAACATTCCTATACAAGAATTATATAAACCAGATGGAACACTGTAGCACCAAAAACACGGAAACTTCTTCTGTTTACTCGGCATTGCCACCAAGTGAACCTCTTCCTCTCCAAGCAACACCACAGCCGTCTGTAAAACCAAATGGTATAATACCATCAACATATTTTTGAAAAAAAAAAAATTACTACATGTAAGAACTACATCATTATATAACCATGTGGCAATTGATCGCGCTTAAAATGACTCATATGAAACCTGTATATGTGATCTACACAGTTATAATGAAACCGATACATATAAAAACAGTATATCAGAATATATATGTGTGTGTAATTATGTGGCAATTGACAGTGACCTTGAGTTCGTAGAAGCAAGAGGCGTGAAGATTGATCAAGTGAGACTGTTCGACCAGCGAGGTCGATTCGAGCTTGCATCGAACTGAAAATGAAGAGATTGTTTGGAGGATTGAAAGAGGAGGGCATCGTTCGCTGAGGGGTGATATATGGTTGATTCGAATCTCGTTATTGGGGAATTGGAAACTCTGGTCCTTGACTGGGATAGTCTCTAACTCTCCCAAACAAGAGTCTCCATGGTAGACCACAGATTTAAACCCTAAACGACTCATTCGATTAACAATCAATCAGCTCAAAAATCAAAATCAGTGAACAGAGATACTATTAGCAAATCCAGAACCAGAAATGTGTCGAAGAATTAGGGCTTTTTTGTTCTCTCACTCTGCACCTTCCTTCTCTCTCTCTATTTCTCTCCCTATTTCTCTCCTCTCTCTCCCTCCCTCTGCCTGCGGTTTCAAACAATGTGGTGAAGCAGTGTATATATAGGAGCGAAATGGTCGGTTATATATAGAGAGTTCTTTTTGAAGGAATTTACGAAATTGCCTGCTTGTCCGTACAGATGGTCTCTTCATCTGGCATGCGATGACTGCGAAACGGCGTCGTATTTTTGGAAAACTGATTTGACAACATTTTGTACAAGTGTCCTCCAGATAAAGAGTGTGATCTTGAGGAAGACATCTCTGGGCCGTCCGATAGTCTATGGATGTAATTTTTTATTTTTGGAAATTATGGATATAAATATAATTCCAATCTGTGAAAACGGAAACATTTTCGGACCCAAAAAAAAAACGGAAACATTTTCCAACATGGCCGTTCGAGGCTTATTGGACCAAGCTCATTCGTTTTCTGGGCTAGATTTGGACTTGGGACATGTGAGGTCCTGTGACATATTATTCTTTAATTTATGATGATAATTTTTAAACTTTTTTATAAATTATGTTTTGGTAGAAAAAGTTTCAAATTATTAAGAGAAAAGGAATAACTATGTCTCTTCAATGAGTTAAGTCCTAATGTTATATAGTAACAATTAAAAACACGAATTAAAATAATATTTATATAATTTAAATCAATAAGGACAATACTTGCCTACTCACCCGTGAGTAGGAAGCTCATGCTTACTATTAATGTGGTGCAACAACAAAATGACATGTGTCCCTACAATCTAAAAAAAAAAATTAATAAAAGATTTAAGAAGTTATTTGGATTAAATCGAGTAGGATCCAAATCAAACCCATATCTAATTATCTCTTTTCCTATGCTACTCTATTGCCTTAATCCCTAAGCCTTAAGGAATCACAAATACAAGTATCT
>JAOTQH010000070.1:3498372-3509483 GCA_025631255.1 Cornus kousa | reverse complement strand
AAATTTTTGGCTTTGTCCCTGGTTCAAGTCTTAGAAGAGACAAGTGTGTGTGAGTACCAACTAGGAAAAAAAAAAGGTAGCACAACAAAACTAACTAGGAAAAAAAAAGGTAGCACAACAGAACTAACTTTTGAACATACTAATCAGCTAAAATAAAAATATAGACTTCCAAGTTTTGATCGAAATTTTCCAATATTGATGGATTGGCTTCCAAACACCCACCTTGAGGTCACTGTGCAAGTTCACCAAGGATGGTGACTCAAAGGAGAGAGAGAGAGAGAGAGATTTGTGCTTTGATATGGTAAATAAATAATTCTAGTTTTAAGGGACAATTTGACTTTACACATTTGTTAACTTGAACAAGAGAAAAATTGGGATTGTAAAAAGAATGTTATAATGATGTCAGCAAAATCTTCTCTTGTTCTTGATCCTAATCATAGACGAATGGTAGGGATTTGTTACCAACAACTAATTGATTTCACTATAATTCTTGAAACAACAACAGGAGAGGTTCTTTAATTGTCAAAACTCTCGATACTGGACACTGCAATTTACTTAATATGTATTTTAAATCTTCTAGTAATTCCTTTAAGGTTTAATTATATCCAAGGTTTTTAAGTAAGAGTAACCAAAGACCTATTGATAATAGCGGTGTAACAGACACAAGGTGTAATGGCTGTAATATCTTCAATCACCATCCCTACTGATATGTACAGTTATGCATATTGTAATAGCAAATCCCACAGATTGGGTTTTTAATTATTAATGAAACTTAATTGATTTATAAAGATAATTTTATACGGGAATGAGTTGTACATTAAATTCTCTATCTTTTCTTTTGGTAAGTAATTCTTAGGTCTCCATCGTCAATGTCAGCTTACTAATTTTTGCTTTCATCACTTTTGTGACCATAAATGCACTTGCACATGAAATAGATAAAACTTATTCAATTAATAATATTCAAATATTAGGGTGGGTCTCCAGTAGTTTAAAAACTGCAATTGGGGGTGGGGGGTTTATAAACCTCAATCACTAAAACTATCATTGTGGTGCCGTAATGGCCTCTAAAGTCTTTAACAACATGTAATGGGCACTACTTTGAATTTTAGTAGGATGTATATATCAGACTGCATTGTTATTGCCCCTAGTAATCACATTACTTGAAAGTGTTATGTAATGGTAACTTAACAGCGTTATGCAACAGCAACAGTCAAATTTATTATTTTTGATAAGTACAGCAACAGTCAAAATTTAGTACGATGGTTATATCAGGCACACATTTTCTCATAGCATTTATGTGTTTCTTGTCCTGGCAATTGAGATTGTTAGTTGAAGATCCTCGTGCATATCATGGGTGCTTATTTTTTTGGAAATCGGTCACTTGAGGTAGAGATATAAGCTTGTAGATGGTCAGAAGATGCTACTGGAGTCTGGCACTAGTTTGTTATTGTGCAATACTTCCTACTCCTGTTTGAAAGCAGAATGTCTGCCCCTACGTCCAGAATTAATTTGCTGGTAGGACAAGCATGGCTTTGTGATCATGCCTTCTAGTGTCTATGCACCCTCCAATTTTTCTATATATTGTAAAAAAACTATGTGTAGAAAGAAAGAAGGAAATAAAGAAAGGAAAAAAGAAAAGTGAGTATAGCAATAAATGTAAGACTGAGTGCATGGGACAACTGAAAATTTTATTGAGTCTGTTTTGTAAATGATGATGCTATTTCTTTATTTGCGTGATTTACTATATTCCTTACTTATATGCTTGAATGTTGTTTTAACCAATTTTTTTTTATAAAGGTTTAAATTATGAAAACAAGTTTCTAGGCTGCAGGTAGCATAATTTTTTACCTTGTGGTATGAAATCTAGTTGTCATTTGATACTTTGTACAACTGACAAATTTGAATTTCCAGATCATGATATAGTGGCACGATTCATGGTTGCGAAGCCAGTTTCTTTGTTGGAAGACAATATTTTGCAGCTTGAGGATGACATTTTTTATGAAATAAGTGTTGCTACCACTAAAGTATCCTCTCTCTCTCTCTCTCTCTCTCTTCCCTTCATGATTCAATATATATATAATATATATTATTCTCACTGAATTGGTTGCAACAGGTGCAAATTTTATCTCTAGAACCTTTAGCTGGATCAAACATCACAAGTGTTTTCTTTGCGGTTGATGTTGTTGCGAAAAATTCAGGAGTCTCTTCAACTGCTCAAAGTTTAATCAGGGCATCTTTTGTGTCTCTGGTTATACAGCAACCATCTCTCCGCTTGACTGCAGCATTATTTGGGGAACCGTTTTCTTTTGAAGTGATGAAATTCCCAGGAGGCATTACTATTATTCCTCCGCAGAGTGCATTTCTTCTGCAAAAAGTACAGATCCTTTTTAATTTTACCTTGAATTTCTCTATTGGTCAAATACAAGATAATTTCAATGAATTGACAAGCCAGCTGAAGTCGGGATTACGTCTTGCTTCATATGAGGTTTGGCAATAATATTCTTCTTTTCTATTATTATTCAGAGGAATTTAGTTTACATAAGGTGTAATAATGAATTAATCTTATACCCATTAATAACTTTTAGGTTTTATTTATTTATTTTTTTTGTCTTCAGGTTTTATTTATTGAAAATTCAACTGTTGGATTAAATGTTTTGCTCATGCTTGTTATGCATGCCAAAAATTTGATTCAATCAGAGATTCAAATGTGCCTAATCAACATCAAACCTTGAATTAAGCTTTATTTTAAAAAAATTGTTGGGATAAATATGATTTCATGGATTGGGCACTTTATTACATCAATTTAATTTGATATTTGGCAGGCTTGAGAGAATAATAAAGTTAGATAATCAATGGTTGGATTGACGAAGGACAAATTCTATAATAAATTATGTGTAGAAACAACTATCCTTGCACCAGTTGTAAGTTGACCCCACCCCTTAATATTATTATTATTAAACCTCCACCACCCCCCCCTCCAAATTAATTTTTTTGAACTACTAAAAGTTTTGCAAGACACTTCCTTCTATCAAGTTACACATCGTCATCGTTGCCTTAATCCCGCACAGATGGGGTAGGCTACATGAATTCTCTTTTTTCTATTCATCAAGTTATTGTTAAGGAATAAATGGTCAAAGATTTGGACTTTGTATGAAGTAGTTCAAGGGGGTTTTGTGCAAATAGCTTTAAGCGTTACTTAGTAATTTTTCAAGAGGCATTTAACGGCCACGTAACAACATTTAGGATGTTGCTCTTATTTGCAAACTATCAATAGTTTGGGGGATAGGAGGTTGATTTTATTCCAAGGGGTAATCATGCAAATTTTTTATATTTCAGGGTGGTTTTGTCCACAAAAACCCAAGTTTAACGCTATTTTTGACTTTTCCCCAGAAGCACTAGTGTGATTTTAGTGGTTCCATGTCTGCCCTGCTAGTTTCTTCAACATACATGAGAATTGTTGCATGACCGGGTTGTAAAAGTGCTATGAAGATACACACTCTGTATTTGTTTGTATACAAGAAGGGGTTTGTTGTTTTGAATAAAATGCCACTTTTAACTTCAGTTGCTGTTAAAACCTACTGAAACTCTTAAATTATTTGTGTGCACAGATGGCAATTTAGTAACCTAACCTGCCGATTCTGATATTGCTTCTTTTTGTGGAATGCAGAACTTGTATATCAGCCTGACGAATTCGAAAGGATCAACAGTGGCTCCCCCTACGACCGTTCAGACTTTAGTTTTGCTGGCAGTTCGGACTGCTCCCTCAATGTCTAGGATAAAGCAGTTGGCTCAAACCATCACAGGTTCTCACTCAAAAAATCTTGGTCTGAATAACACTGTATTTGGTAGGGTTAAACAAGTTCATCTTTCATCTATACTGCAACACTCCCTTGGTGGTGATGGATCACCCGCTCCCGCTCCCGTTCCTTTGCCTCAAACCCGCCACCACCACCATCACCACCATCACCACCACCATCACCATGATGCCCATCTTACTCCTGCAATTGCGCCTGCACCTTCAAGTGAGAAAAGTGCACCTGCCACTGAGAAAGGTTCACCCACATCTTCACCTGCCCCTGTACCTGCGCCTGTGGGCAGTCATGAAGCAAGGCCGCCTGGTTGCCATTTTGGTAAAAGGAAGTTTCGAGGGAAGACTAAAAAGCATTCTCACTTAGTACCTCCTGTTGTGCCACCAGTTTCTCCACCGTATACTGCTCCATCACCCCATCAGCCAGTGAACCCACCGGCACCTGTCTCCCATCCAATTCCTGCATCGAGTCCACTGCCAAATGTAGTTTTTTCTCACGTTCAGCCACCATCAAAGAGTGAGTTTGATGCAGATCCTCCGGACATAGCACCATCAGTTTCACCCTCGCCATCTTCATGTGAGTGTATATTAAAGTTCTTGATTTTGTTGTTTAAATGCAATTTGATATGTTACCATAAATGTGAAGCAATTTGGTTGTTTTAATTGTGGTTCTTTTATCTGTTATTTCTTTATATAGAAGGTCAGCTGTTGAATGTAGAAGCATTAGGGTGGTTGATAAGATAATTTTTAGATGTACAGTTGTACACCACTTTATTTTTTCTCTCTTCCCGAATACAGATGTACGCTGCTATAAATTTAATGCAATTTCCTTTTTATACTAATTAGTGTGATATTTTCTGTAGATCTTATTCATTGTAAGCTATTCTCTCAGTTGCCTGTTACATGGAATTGGTTTGATAAATTAACGTATTGTTTTTGCAGCTTCTGCAGGTTGTCTTCCTACTGTTTTATGGGCAATTCCACTGTTTCTGGCTCTTGTATTACATTTATAGAAGCAGACAATGAGACGCATTCTATTCTTCCAGCAATATAACTTCTATGGTACTTGAAAAACCACTTGTTTGTAGCATTCCGCTCCAATGAAAAGAGCATGCTGGTGGAGCTTTGGAAGTGGAAGCAACGCAAATAGGGCGTGCCTCATAGTTGAGTGGATATATGTTGTTGTTTTTGTACGTGTAAATATTTGATTAAGAAAAAAAAAAAATCAGTTGGCAGATGCATTTTTGGGTCAAAGTCACAGAGGTGACAGGCCCTTGATAACATGCATTGCCGCGGTGTTGTGTGTGATTTCTCTTCTGCAGAAACATAAGGAAGGGAAAACCATCAAATGTACCACGTTTCCTTTTTGTTTCAATTATCTTTCAAGCCCGCCTCAGGTATGATTTCTTGTAGCTATATAGCATCCCTTTTCCCATTTCATTTGTTCTGTCGAATTTCATGAAGCTTTCGCTGGTTTTGGCTGGGAGATCTTAGTATTTTAAACAGGGGTAATACTTGAAGACACAGTGTTGCAGTTTTCCAGAATGCGGTAGGTAATGATAGCAACTTGAATTTGAGCTTCACATTACACATCCCACCAAGCACGCATGATCTGAACATGTGGTTCAGTTTGAGGAGCCTAGGACCAAATTTATGATTGGCCACAGATTAAGTTCAATAATCTTAAGGGACACGCATGTTTGATGATTCATTTCCAGATAATCTATAAACTTCTATATGTTGTGATTCTTCTAAATAAAATGGTGTTGTGAGTAGGAAAGAAGTTGCTAAATCAGTGCTCAATGGTAATGCAGGACTTAAAAACTAGTCTGTAATTAATTTTATTTGTTGTCATCATCATGATTTATCTATGGATTGGGTGTCATTGTTTGGTGTAATGGTAAAAAAAAACTTGGGACTTGCATGTTTAAAGATGTGGGTTCGAGTGTTTTTGTGCAAAATTAAGACAGGTTGGTGTGGTTTTTGCTGGTTGGTTCTGATTGCAGATGTGGTCAGATAAAGCAAAATGTTTTCGGTGTTGGTTATGGCACTCTCATAGTGTGGATAAATTTGGTTATGTTTATGTTTGAGTTGGTTTTGTATTGTATGATTTTGACTTTTTAGGTTATTCGTTGTCTTGTATTTCTGATTTGGTTTAACTACTGTACTTTTCTTTTCATGTAAGGGTAAGAATTGAATTTTCCATTTCAATTATTCAAGGGAAATTTTTTTGTCTGTCAATTGGTAAGAATTGACATTTCTTATTGTGGATGTCACTCACTTGTTAAAGCTGACATGGCATGTTGACAAGTCAACACAGCCTCAACCAAATTCCCCGTGACGGTTTGAAAAGTCAAAAGCCTTAAGAGACCAACTCTTAAGCGTTTTAAGCCCTAGCATTAAGCCAGACCCATTAAGCCTCGAGAAGTCAATCCTCGAGCATTCTAAGCCATGGCATCAAGTCAGGCTCATGAAGCGTCGAAAGGTCAAGCCTCGAGCATTCTAAGCCTTGGCATCAAGTTAGGCTCATGAAGCGTCGAAAGGTTAACCCTCGAGCATTCTAAGCCCTGGCATTAAGCCAGGCCTATCAAGTCTCGAGAAGTCAATCCTTGAGTACCCTAAGCCCTGGCACCCATCCAGGCCTGCTAAGCCTCGAGAAGTCAATCCTCGAGCACCCTAAGCCCTGGCACCCATCGAAGCCCACTAAGCCTCGAGAAATCAATTCTCGTGCATTCTAAGCCTTGACATCAAGCCAGGCCCTTTAAACCTCGAGCATTTTAAGCCTTGGCACTAAGTTAGGCCCATCAAGCCTCGAAAAGCCAAGCCTCGAGCATTATAAGTCCTGGCATCAAGCCAGGCTCACCAAGCCTCGAGAGACTAATCCTCGAGCACCATGAGTCCTGATAATGTGTCATATTATGTACAAGGTGCGAAGAGGAGGTAGGATCTTCACAACTACAAAGAATCGAAGATTGGTAAACTTAGGAGGATCTTGGATTAGTGGATGAGAAGTCAAGAAATGCCTTCGCCTCTAACAAGGCCCAATTAGCAAGATGATGGGATTATACACGTTATGACAGCAAACTTAAAATCACATTTAATGCTATGTCAGGTTCACCAACCGGCGGCCAAGCAACATTTAATGCCCTTGATTAAGGAATAAATGACATGGCAATGTAGTGCAAGGTTCGATGAAGAGATTAGACTCTTCAGGCTCCTAAATCTCTAGGATTACCCATAAAATCCGGATTGGAGGTGATGCATGTAAACAACCATGCATGGGAGAGACCATTGAGTAATGACCAATGGGATCCGAGTCTATAAATAGCATTGTCCTATGAAAGAATTAGCAACCCTGGAAGAAGCTGTTATAACGGATTGTATACTCATCCTACCTCCATCAAAATCTTGTTAATTGATCTTTTTCTCTTTCTCCTACTCTAAGCATCTCATCTGTTTCCTTTACATTTGTATTTTTGATATCTCTAATATGTTATTATTTATTGTTTGTTAAGAAAGGACCTCTACACTTATCAATAACGATTTTATGAGATTTGTTAGTCACAAATTAAAGTTCTAATATTACCCCAAAAAAATTGGTCATTTTTCTGAAAATTGAGGCAAGTGGTTTATTAAGCACAAAAAATAAATAAATAAATAAATAAAATAAATGCAATGCTCCAAGGCGTCTTCGAGGAGGATCATGGGAAGGAAAGTTGGATGCACGAAGATTGGAGGGTAAAATGGTAAGGTTTGGTCCTCATTTGGGACAGAAAGGCCATAGTGGGCAACTTCTTTTTCTCATATATGACATGACTCATGAGGTCGATAGATATATGGATGGACACTAGCTTGGTGGGGTCTCATCACATGTCATTGACAATGGGTTACAAATATCTGGAATATATAATTCCAAAATTCAAGAATCTTCTGACCTTTTCAACGCCAAATTACTTTTTAGTGCATGAATGATGTCGGTATATTTTCTTAGTAAGGTTTTTGTTTGATAAAAATAAATATTAAGTACTTTAAATTTTATTTTATTTTATTTTTTAATTTTAAGTGTTTAAGTTTTAAATTGTAGTTGTAGATTGAATTTAATTCAATTTTTATTTTTTTTTTATTTCAAATGTTAGCCATTAATTAATAGTTGAAGTTATCCTCACTTAAAAATTTATCTCATTTAAGTGACAATTATTTTGAAATGTCATTTAAAAATGATCTCATTTTAAGTGACATTTTTTTTTATTATTATTTTAAAAGTGATATTCAAAATGTGTTATTAAATGAACTTAATTGGATTAATATTTTTATTCATTTAAAATTATTTAGAATTAAGTGTTGAATTGGATTATCAAGCAACACCCATGTATTATCCAACTAAATACTTATACATAAAACACACAAACAACACATATGAAGTCAATAATCTAAAATACAAGTGTTGCATATGCAACTCTATTATTTCTAAGACATGTGTCTAATGTAAAGATGCATTGTTTATGCAATACGTTTTATGTTTCATTTATTGTACAAGTTAGGAGAGAAGAAAAAGTGAGTGTTTTAATTTAATGTAGTAGTAATTTACAATGTTTGTATAATTTAGGATAATAATAATTAAAAAAACTTATAATAGTCTCACTTGTTTTTCTTCTTTCTTTTACCCAAATTTATAGGAATAAAATTTTGAATAGGAGGAAGAATGATGACTTATTACTTTCATTATTCTCTCTCTTCATTTTTTGTCAACCGAATGAAAAAAATTTGTTCATTTTGTTATATTTTCCTTCCACACCTCTTCATTTTTACAAATATATATATATACATATATACACACACGTATAATACTTCTAGGAGACATTTACCTTGAGATGCAATACTAGGACAAATTTACTTTGAGAAGGCATTGCTACTTCAAGAAATGACATTAGATGTAATGTTGTTTTATCCACAATGTAATGGTGATTAATATTTACAACAAATATGACACAAAAATTTGTATGAAAAATTTATTACTAGAAAAAAGTAAAAATTTGTACCGAAGGGAATTTAGGTAACTGAATCCATAATGTGTATGCATAAATAAAGACTTGTATCTTCTCCAATACGGGTACCTCGCTGTGTGAATTTAATTACGTACTAAACGCCAACATCGTTTTGTACATTGAATGATACATGCTTAATTTGTGACCTTTGATATCGTTTTCAATTTTGATTCGCATAATAATAATTGTATATACTTCACGAAAAAATCACACAGCAGTCGAATCCCATCATCAATACCCCATATTTTTTGTTTGACAAGTGTTCACGATAGAATCATACTTTGAATCTCTCTCTCTCTCTCTCTCTCTCACACACACACACACACACACACACACACACACACACACACACAGAGTCTCTGAGCCCAACTGTCTTCTCTTTTTGAGTGAGTCAGCCCATGACTCTCCCGTGAAAGCGGCATTCCTTTTCTCTTCCTTCACTCTCTCACAAAGACACTTTCTCTCACTAACAATATCACATTTTTCTCTCCACCATACATACCCTCGATATCGTTGCTTTTGCGCCCAAAAAATATCTTGTAGAATGTGATATCAATTTTGTTTGTTTTTTCGACTCTTTTTTTGTTTATTCGAAACTAACGAAACCCCACTTTCAGATTCCCCTTTTCTCTCTCCACAAAACGACTACTGCTCATAAGCTAAATCATTTTTCGTGCAAAATTCGGTAACCAACTGAATTTATTATTATTATTATTATTATTATTTTTATCCAAGCAAAGGTAACCATTGCTATATTGTTCAACTGGGTTGATTGTTTCGAGCTTAACTTTGAGATTTATATGTGTGTGTATATATATATGTGTGTGTATATTTATCATCTGGGGTCCTCATCAAATAGTAAATTCTCTCCATATTCTCGGAATTTTTATTCTGTTTTCTCTTTTGGGATCCATCTATTTGATTAATCATTTTTCAGTCCAGTTCGTCACCATTTGGTTTATGTTTGATTATGATTGCAAATGTATAAAATTCAATATTGGTTTTTTGTAATTTGTTCGTTTGCTACATTTTCTTTTAGTTCTCTATAGTGGCTAACGAATTCAGTTGGGCATTGCTAGATCTTGCAATTAGTTTAAGTAGAAATAGTCAACCTCCTGAATTTCCATTTTGGGAATTTCAATTCATATGGGGTTTTCCAAATATCTGTTGGTGGTTACAACTATTCTCCTATGTTGACACTGACGAATTGCTTCTGGGTTTTGCTAGATTTTCAGAATCTTCATCTGGGTCCGATTCATTTCTCGAAAAAATGGTGAATTTGGTATTGTTTTCTGGGCAAAAATCTATGAAATCAGTGAACGTGAGCTTCAGAATCCCTTATTATACCCACTGGGGCCAGAGCCTTCTTGTATGCGGTTCGGAGCCTGTGCTTGGTTCTTGGAATGTGAAAAAAGGAGTTTTGCTGAGCCCTTTTCACCAAGGTGATGAGCTTATATGGTGTGGAAGTGTTGCTGTTCCAGCTGGGTTCGGATGTGAATACAGTTTCTATGTGGTGGATGATGACAGAAATGTCCTGAGATCGGAGATTGGGAAGAAGAGGAAACTTTGGCTACCTGATGGGGTTCAGGATGGGGAGGTGGTGGAGCTTCGTGATCTTTGGCAGGTGATTCTTTTTCCTTCTTTCCTAGACCTTTTTTGCATTCTCTCTCTATATATCTATATATATTTATATCTACATACACTTTCTTTGTGAAATATTCCTTCCAAGGTTTCTTTTTGTTCTTTTTCATGGAACTATTTATGAAGAATATAGTCCCTTTGACTTGCACAATTGCCTTTTTCTACATGTGATTGAGCTCAATTTATGTCAACTTTTATACTAGGAATAACCGAACAAGTGCCATATGATTTTGCGGAAGTCCATTTTATTATTTATATTATGGTATGTCTTTTCTTTATCAAACATGCTCTATATGATTGGTAAAAAGATGAGAAGAAATGAAAATATGGAATTTAACAAACAATCCAATTCTAATAGTTCTAAGATTCTGAATTCTCTTTTAGTATTTTATTTCAGTTGTTTTTCTTGGTGACTGAATGGAGCACTAGTGGATTCTGACAACTTTATTATTGTAACATTTGTCCTATATATATATATATATATATATTTTTTTTTTTTTCCCTACAAATTATTTTTTTATGTTGTAAATTGATGCCTCTTTGATCTGAATGCAATGTAATCAAAATATTGCTTTCTTAATTATATCATCTTATTTGCTCAGAAGATGCAGAAAATG
>JAOTQH010000070.1:3476943-3498272 GCA_025631255.1 Cornus kousa | reverse complement strand
TCTCTATTGTAAACTTATAGTCCCCCTCTTATAGTGGTGTTGTACACTTTTTAACACATTATATCTAGTTTTCAACATGTTACATCTGTTTTTCATTACATTATATCTACTTGAAAAAAAGTAAATGTAAAAGTGTTCAAAATAAGTATAATAGTGTTAAAAATCACAACACCATCAAAATTTACCGAATTCTGACACCGAACCCCTCACCTCCCATTTGAGGGAGGAGAAGTTACACCACCTTTAATTACGGATTGATTACAGTTTGGTTGTTCTCTCAACTCTCAAAATCAGTAGGTTATATAACTAAAGCCTTGTTCACCGATCCATTGCATATGCATAAATGCTTCATCAGCTTTTGCTTGCTACCACCACCCTCTTCAATGCTTCAGTTTCTTGGCTGTCTTCTTGGAGGGACGTTGGTGCTTACTGGTTTTATCGCTGCTGTCGTTGTTAATGACTCTTTAGGACCATTGTTTGGTGCTGTGGTTGACTTTTATTATTGCAGTTGTTGCACATTTATGTAAATTATAATTTGGCATCCATTGTTGGGTACACATACAATGTGCAGACATTGTAAATCAAGGCACGAGTGCATGGTGCATTTTCAAGCTTTTACCTTGATTTCAAGTTTGCTGAGTTTATGCCCAAGGTTCCAGAAATTGGAAGTAGTCCGAATTGGGCAATTAATTTGAAACATTCAGCCAAATTTAGAAGAATTTAAATTTATTGCATCAAAAAAGATGCCCCATTCACATTGCTATTGATTCGGTGAAATTCGGCCAATTCAGGCTCATTTTCAAATCAAGCAAAATAACCGACTTGAGATTAACTAGGTAGTAAGTCTTCATAGTAGATCTTCGCAAAGAATTGCACCGGTAGCGTATACAATCCTTTATTTTCAGGCTTCAGCATTACAAATCAAAATTAAAATTACTGTACAGAGCCACCGTTTTCAATATAACAAAAGAGTGCAGAGTTGAAATCATACAAAATGTATGTGTGACATCCCAAACATAATTGAGGACAATAACAGGGAAAAGAAGAACACAGCCCTCAGAACTCTTTATCTAGAACTTAGAAATTTCTCCGACAAAAATTATCCTCACCACTAAATGGGTGGATATTGGTTCAGCTCAAAGTAAGTTATTTGATCTTCTTGATTATCCTGTCAAAACTGCCCATGACTGCAGATATCCGTGTTTCCTGCAAAAAGATGAGTCCAGTATGTGTAGGGTTAAGTTTCTGTATTACAAATAACTAAATCAAATAATACAACCCTTATCTGATGAGGTAGTACCGCATATTAATAAACCAAAGTAGAAGATTGTTTTTCTGAAGTTACGGCCTCATTTATACCAACCAGCAAGTAACCACCTTAGTAGAAAACAGAAGCAGCAGCCAATGGCCTGTGGCAAATAATTGGATTCATATATTAAATTCTCACAAGCGGATATCTGAGCACATATCATGAACCATCTCATGTAAGACAACTTGCAGGATGAATCTGAACTCACTCATAGAAAAGCATAGGATGGCAACATGGCACATGCCCAACCAACAAAGTATGGTTTGAGTTGTCTCCTTTGGAAGGATACTCATTCCTTTTAAAAATCTACTGTTTCATTAATTACATCTAGGTAAACTAGTACTCGTCCCTCTGCTCTTGGCATTGGGACTTGAGTGCTTCGAAGAGGAAAACAGCCGCTTATCCAAAGTTGAGTTTCCAAAGTGGAAATCCTTGAAAAACCTTACATTTTATAAATAAATAAAAACTACAACACAAGGTGCTCCGGTAGAGATACCCTATATTATATAAATTCCATCAAGAAGTTCCTCAGATAAATTTCCTGAATGTCTACTCTTTTCATTAATAACATTTAAAAAATTATATTCCCAAATGTCTAAGGTCTTATGATGAGCTGACAAAATGTAGTTATGCTTGGGCTTGGGCAAGTCCAAATCTTTATCACTTAGCCACAACAAGACCCTTCAATAACACCCTTCAATAACCAAAAAAGGACCCTTCTATAACAGAGCATGTCAAAAATGCAATAATAATAATAATGATGATGATGATGCATATACCTTCTATGCAAATATAAATCATTGGTGAAGAGAGGAAGTGATTCGCTCTTCCCCGTATTCAGGGACGGAGCTAGGATCTAAAGCAAGTGGGGGCAAAAATAAATTTTGGGGGCAATAGTGCAATTTTTTAGTAATTTTAGTGGGGGCAAATGTAATATTTCATGGGTATATTACTGAAAATGACTAAATTATAAGAGTAAAATACTAAAAAAAAAATTGAGTAGGGGCAACCCTCTATGTGGATCCGTCCCTGCCCGTATTGCCCCTCAAAGTTCCTGAATTAACAACATGCCACTTTGCTTTCTATCGCGCACTGGAGGGTGGGGGTCCTGGAAAGTCATTTTCCTATTTTCCTTGTACTCTTGCCCTTTCCTTTTGTACATATTGCCAAGATACCAATCCCATATTTTCTTATAATACCCATTCTTGCCTTCATATTTTTAACAGATTACCAAGATGTCACTCCTCTATTTGATTAAAAAAATAATAGCAAAAAAATGTTAGCAGTCACTGTTATTCAACTCATGCCAACATTTTTCAGTGGTAACTTTTGAAAGAACATTGAGAAGAAATTTATGATAGTCATGTCCTACCATGTAATTTGACAAACTATATGATTAATGGAACAACGAATATAAGATAGTCGGGGGAGAACAACCATGATTTCTTGGACGGTCGGTAAAGACTTGTGGTAACTGTCACTTTCATGGTGTTTCACCACCTACAATGCAGCTAGTGGCGACCAACACATCTACTTACATCACAAATGACCACCACTTTAGTTTATACTTAATTTCAATTTTGACAAGTTGGCGTTTTACACCATTTCAATGCATTTTTTGGTTTCTATTGAAGAAGATCATCTAAAATTATGGTGGATCGGGAGTGTAAATGAATTAAAACAGTGGATTTAGGTGATCAGTCAATTAGCATTAGGAATGCTGATTTCCATCTTGATCGAATACTTGTAGTTCCTATCTTCATTGAAGCAGCTATTTCAGCACTAGAAGCCCTAATGTGGGTGTTGACGCACCAATAATGAATTATCGCCAATATCAATGAAAATGGCAAGACCTTGACATAGACATTTCATCATTATATATATATATATATATGTTATGTATGTATGTATGTATGTATGTATGTGATGCTGACATCAAGCCCTCCACCTGCCATAGGCAGGGAGGACCAACTAGTCAGTTAACTTTTTAAAAAATGATTACAAATCAAGTTGGTATCAGATCAGTCAGGTCTGAGAGCCTAATGGTATGTGTTCACAATCAAGTTTTAGATAGATCAGATCATTCCCTAGATAGGTCCAACCTAAATCCTTTTATTATAGGAGATTAGAAAGAGGGGGGAAAAAAAAAAAGATTAAATGGACCTTGCCACATCCAAAGAGTAAGCACAAAGTAAAAATAATTTGCAAGGCAATATTCATTGGCAATTGGGTTGGAACCATCCTTGCAAACTGTGTTTGATGCAATAACTAACAAGATACTTATGCGGCCTTGAGTACTTAGATTCAAATATTAATTCATACAACCAAGGTGCAGCTTGAAGATCAAAAGGAAAACAACATGATTCAGTTACCTGGAAAACAAGTAATAGGATGCAAAGTGACTTTTCTGACATCCTGCCAAATCGTCTTAAGAATAAGTTAACAAGTGTCCCATCATTTGTCCCGGTTAGAAGTCCTGTCTGAGGGTCAAACCTGAAATTCAAATATTTTCACATAATTCACACAGATTCCACCCCCAATCCCACAAGCCACCAGTGAGAAACCTTGGGAACCTACCTTGGCAGCCGGTGCCGTGGACAAGGTATGTAGCCAGAAAGCTGACAGAAAGTAAAGCAAATTAGAATCTTCAAAATTCTTGCACTTTTAGAAAATTGGAGTTTAGATACATACATAGAGAAATACTATTTATATAGAGAGAGAGATACTCGACCAAACCTGAGGGAGTGATAAGAGGAAGTTCAAAACTTGAGGAGTAAAGAATATCAAGAGTGTTTCACTGTGACAAGATTTAGTAAGAATAAATGCATTACTATAATTATTAAGTAATAGACAAGAAATTCAAATTGTTCTATGCATCAATCTAGAAAGAAAGACATGTGATGTTCTTAGAAGCTAAATCCATGTAATTGGGACTTTTAGGCCTTGTCGAGTTTGTAATTCATCAAAGGCAACGTGGGGTGTGCGTGTGTGCACTTACCTACCAAAAGATAAAGGAGAACTGGAGAAGGGAGGAGGGGGGTGGGTTTGGTGGCGTCACTAAGAACTAGTGTATTTTATTGGGTTAATTTTATCAAAGATATATGAGAAACTTTAATGTACTTTTGGGACATTTTTAAGAACTAGTTAAAGGATGCTTGCGAAGGAACATCTAATTTCTGTACCCTGTGATGCACAACAGGATGATGAAAGACCAGATGAAGTGAAGACGGATGGGAGAATAGAATAATTTAAAATCGATTAAGATGGTTCGGACATGTGCAAAAATGATCACTAAATGTGTCAGTTAGAAAGAGTGACATGGTCCACGTTGAGGGTATGATAGGAGAAGGAGAAAAGCAAAGCTAACGTGGGTAGAGCTAATAAGAAGGATATGATAACAAATGGTTTGCTTCAGACTTTGACCTTAAGGTGGAATGAAAAAATAGGATTCATATAGCCAAAGGCTTTGTTGAGTTGAGTTGCTTTTTGCTAGGGTGGGATGGTTGATCATTTATAAAAATGAACTTGTTTCAGTTTGTTTTTACATCATCTGTAAATATCTTTTACTTCATTAAATTATTGTAGGTTCTTACATTGTGAAACATCAAGTTGATTATAATCATGTTGGTCGCTCTGCAAGCAACACATTTATGTTTAGTTACCGAGTTGCAACTGAAGGACATGGCAGATATGCAATAACAAGGTTTTCCATAAAGTTAAAAGGAAGGGCAGTTAAGTTTGGTTTGGTGATATGTATCATGGGTAGGAATGGGCATCTCATTCCCATTGCCTTGATTCCTATATTTGGTGCATGCTATTGATGAAAGGGTCATAGTGTTGCTCTCATTCCCATTTCCATGGGAGCATATAACAAACTTGAGGGGTATTCGTTCAGTCAACGCAATATTTTTTGACAAAACATTAA
The DNA here is from genome assembly GCA_025631255.1 of Cornus kousa. NCBI lineage: Eukaryota > Viridiplantae > Streptophyta > Magnoliopsida > Cornales > Cornaceae > Cornus > Cornus kousa. The sequence goes on along the minus strand of JAOTQH010000070.1, from coordinate 3,493,038 downwards.
CACTGCATAAAAATAACAGTGGGTAAACATTTTTTTAAAAATAATATCAATTATATTAATCTTTTTTTATGTTGCACCAAAATTTAATTTTAGGTTAGTTTTACAAGTTTGACTCACAAATTGATTTTTCACTCCCGCATTTAATATGACTGAACAAACACTAAAATGGAATGAAATGTCTACTCTAATACTCCTGATCATATCCAAACACTGCAATGGGAACATTTGATTCCCTAGTATGCGATGACGATTATGGGACCCTGATTCCCAATAGCCTAACACACCCTCACTATACGTACCTAAAGTGGCCCAGAATGCCAACTACAGCCATAGTCATTCCAGCAAAGTATGTGTAGGTATCACCAACAAAAACTGAAGAAGGATACCTGGAATATGCAGAACAGAAAGTGTCAAGGATTACACGTTTATGCAATAAGAGCATTTGCTAAACTGCAAAATATAAAAACGACAGTATTATTACCAGTTGTGAGAAAGTAAAGCCAAGGAAGTTGCAAGTAATGGTTGAACAAGATAAATAGAGAATGCATGGGCCTGTTTATACTCAGGGTCTGTAGACACTCCAATTTGCATGACATTATGTATCAGAATCTGTAAATCAGTATTATGTATTAGATTTCATAAAAAGTCAGATTTCCAATATTTGTACAAGATTTGATGCTTACAGCAGATGCAATAACAACTGTCTGCCCAACTTCAAGGCCATTTAGACCAGCATGGATATTGATGGAGTTGGTGCAAAATACAGCCAAAAGCCCCATATATAATTTATATATCCATCCTGCCCACATAACAAATGATAGAAGAATTAAGAGATCAAACAATATTTAACTGGAGTAACTATAAAATCATATTGGGCAGAAGTTAGTCCACCTACCTAAAAGAGTGAGTAGATTCTTTTTTTAAAGGTTAATAAAGCTATCACCATTCATCAATAAGTATATCAATGCTAATAATTCTGATGCTTTTTGTATCTTAAACATCATCACATTACAATGGTGTCAAGAATATTGTCCATGTTGAAAACATTACCTAAATCCAAAACCTCTAGGCCAACATATGGAATGAGAGGTTTGGGTACAATAATGGTTGTATGCCCAGCATATGCCATCAACAAGGGAAGAGCAGCAATTGAAGGCAATAACAATTTCCTGATGTTCAAAATTAAGTTAAAACAATAAGGATTATCGCATTAGCTATAGTTAAGCAGTGGCAAAACAAAGATTTTGAGATAAATAGGCTTTTGAAAGGGAATAAAAAATGGTACGAAAATACTCACACTCTCCATGGGACATCAAGTACATCATCTACAAATCCAAGCAAAATCATGAAGCAGATGGATGCTAATGCAGCATTGTACTCAACAAGCCACTGCAAAAATTAAACAATCAGCATTTCTGGAATTCCCCACCGAATATTGAAAAGCAACAGTGTCTCAAACAGTTAAAAGCAAAGAAAAAAGAAGATAAAGAGCAACGAAAGGAGGAAAACATGAAGATAAAGTGAGAAGCCACAATAAGAAAAAGAATCTTCCACCAAAGAGGCCGTAAGCTAGAAACTTTTATAAGATAATACACTTACATTTGAATCTGATGTGAAATTAAAATACTGAAATAAGATTGCCAAAACCAAGAAAACAATGCCAACAACAATACCCAATGATTCAGGCCTGCAAAATATAAATTAGAATCAGTAAGCAAAGTATGATAAAAGAAGTTAAATGAATAAAAAGATACCATCTATATAGGTCAATGATTTATCACATAATATAATGTAACAACCAAATAGGATCTTTATTGCCTTTGGAATTGAGAATTTTTTTATAACAAAATTTTATTATGCAAAAGTATGCTAATAGCAAGCACTTGCAAGTGTTCAAAATTTCAACCCACTATGTAACTTCAGTTGACACATATAGCCAAATTAACCCACAAACACAACTGAAAAGGTATAAACTACTCAAAAAAGTGTTTAAATTTATCAATTCATTTTTCTAGACAATACGGACCACACTGACACTTAGTCTGTTACTCGAGAAATCACTCTTAAATTCTGTAGTATATGTCAGCGCCAAAACAATAAAAGCAGACCGTAATACTGATGCCTTGTTAGTAATAATGCATTAAACACAGTTTAATATTTGGATTCGGCACTAAGTAATTTAATATTAATGGGACTACATACTAATATTAAAAAATTGCCTCTGATTTTTTCTTTCACTGAGAATAAAACTTAAAAAAAAAAAAAATTTGAATCACATTTTTACTGATTTTCTCGGACGAATTTGTAAGCAAAGATTTCATTATCAATTAAAAATTACTTAATGTCTCTAAAAAAATACTTTCACCATAATCCAAAATTTGTAAATTTCATCAGAATCTTCAACATGTAAACACTCTGCTCACATTCAGGAGTAACTTAATAGAGTTCATATCTACCCAAAACAACACAAAAAACCTTAAATTGTGTCTCAAATTTTTTAAGGAGATGACAATTATTTTAAACAAGATTCCAGTTTTTTTTCAAGATAGTTGCGTCGGAGCATCAAAACAAAAGTGTAGTAAAGTGTAAGTATTGAGAACTTTTGAAAGTTGCTCATATCATATTCCATCTCAAGCTGGTTTAACCCACCATTTTGGGGTGAATGTGTTTTGCCCAGTGTGCACGAGGCTCCCGCCATTGCAGGGTCTGCGGAGGGTCAGATGTATGCAACCTTATCTCCGCATGCAAAGAGGCTATTTCCTTGCTTCGAACCCGTTACCACCAGGTCACAATGGAGCAACCTTACCGTTGAGTCAAGGCTGCAATGTGTATTAAGTGATGCTTAATTAATCAAATTCACCTAAATATGATTATTTGCACATCTTTGATGTATGTGTTATGCTTCTATAGGATAGTAAACTCATCATGATGTATATGAACCTCACGCAATGTCATGTGTGTGAAGATCTTTCCTAATATCATCAACTAGTGGGCATGCTGATCTATCTTACAGATACATGTCCAAATATTGTTTATGCTGTCCAAAAATCAAGAAAGTTTATGACTGCAGTCCGTAAACTTCTTCTGCAGTGTTACACTCTCAATATGTTCCAGGACAAAGCTTCTTGCTCTCATCTACCACTACCAGTCCACTTCAGCTCCAAGCATTCTGCATCTTAGATTTTGGCTACTAATCCTATCACTTGATTTTTTTTTTTTTGGGCATGTATCCTATGATCCTATCACTTGATGTTCTTCCATTGTTTGTAAGAGGCAAAATATAGGCCTATGCTTTCTATGGCTTCCAAAATCGCCTGGTAAATCCATCTTTTAAAAGATTTTGAGTGTCACTCTTTCCAACCGGCTACACTTTACTATCTCGAGTCCTGCACTTCGCAAATGGATTAAACACATTCAATTTGATTTCCATCTTATTCAGAAGAAAGCACAAGCTGGTCCGGTCAAAACCTCTTATGTTCATACGAGTCAACAAGTTGTCAGCCTATTCACCAAAGCCCTTAGTCCTGATTGATTAAAACAGCTAGTTTCAAAGTTGGGCATCTATGAAATTTATGCACTAAGGGGTCTATTAGCAAACAAAATTGGCCTCCATGTTGACTAAAAACTCACATTGATTTAAATATAAAGGGACAATGCAAAATATCAAAATAGAAGTTCGCACTTTGAATGAACAAGTTGTACACGGACTGTTTATCAAAGGCTCGCCAGACTGATGAATTTCAACAATGAATTGAAGAAAAATAGAAACATGAGTTGAAGATATAACATGTGCCAAATTTATGCCTTTATGAACATGGATAAAAATCAGTAACACTAAAAAACTCATACTTCAATCTGACTGGTAATTGAACTATGCAAAGCTAATTTGAGGGTTTAAGACATGAATAATTAGTAAAAGTTCATAAAATATTTTTCGTTTAGCGCGTCCCGGTTCACAATACTGAATATATGAATAGTCAAAGCATATAAAATTGCAAAAAAAATCCATTTCAATCAAATATTTGAAATGTAAATTGAGGATATAAAACATGCCCAGTTCATAACTTCTAAAATAATATTCGTTTAAACAAATTCACATATTGAGTGAACAATTGATATACAAATCAACAATCTAACACCTGCCCAGTTCATTAACATCAGTAACAATATCTAAGAAAATGAAAGCTAAAAAAACTCACACTTTGATTGAGCCTTGAGGTGTACCCTTCTTGTTTATGTCATAACCAAATAAATTTCGCCTCGAAACGTATTTAGAAGCCACAGGGATCATAGTTAGGGTTAGGAAGAAGCCCGCGCAGCTCAAGATGGCGTTAATCAGTATCGATCTCTTGAGGTCTGCCTCGATTTTGTAGTGAGATAAAATGAGGTAGAAGTATGGGACGAAGAAGATGAGAGAGAATTTCAAGATCTGCCCTGCTTTGGATGGAGCGATCGGAGGGTCCGTTGAGTTTGCAGTGGTTTGTTGGGGCTTTGTTTGAGTTTCTGTCAACGAGGGTTTCGTGGAGGCGTCTGATGAAGCTCTCTTGCGAGCTGCCATGGCGGAGTCTTCTCTCTCTCTCTAAAACTCACTCACTCCGTCTCTCTATCTCTTATCTTCCCCTTCTCTTTCTGGTTTGTGCTTGAATAACGACGACCAGTGTTTAGCAGACTTCTCGTTTCTGGAGGTGTGGGAAGCCAATCATATCTCTACACGTCAGAGAAAGGTTGTCATGGGGTGGGTCCTGAATTGACGTGGCAACTCTATATTGGTGTGCATCTAGCTGATGACAATTAGAGGGACAGACTTGGTTCAAATTTTTTGGGCAAAGTCTTGTGTTTTATATCATTAAAAATAAAAATAAAAATATTTTTGAACTTAAAAATTCACAGAACTACTAACGGGATATTTTCTATCATTTAGATAATATATATATAAAATCATGTTAGAGTAGTTCCAATTCAAACTCAGATTGTGTTCTTCACACCTTAATCTGAGTAAATCTGATTTGAATTTTTCATCCCAAAGTTTAGTTCTAAGAAAAGTTGAATTAAATTAGGTTTGGACTGCATAATTGTATTCTTAATCATGATGAAGATTAGATTCATTTTGAATCTCATAAACATAACCAAGAGGATATGCCATATTATAAAATAAAAATAAAAATAAAAATAAAAAATTGTTCTATAAATAAAAGAATAATGCTAGCCATTTAGAAACTTTTTTGAGATGCAGTAACAAATTTAAGGTTATTTATAAGTAAGATACATGATACCACTCTTGTGAGAAGATATATGAGTTTCGTTTTTTGAGATTTTAAAATTTGTGAAAAACAAATGAATATTGCAATACCTTACATAGAAAATTAAAATTTTCTAATAAATTATTCTATAGTAAAAAAGAGTTCATATTTCTTGTTATATTCTTATTTAAAATTTATTACAGGCTTTATGTCAATGTGCTTAGAATCAAATTAAATTGAGAACTGAATTTCTTAAGGGTAAAGAAAATGAGAGGACTGAAAAAAATGGAAAATTCATTTTGTTTTAAGGAAAGAAGAATTTAGAATACTAAAGATTAATAAGTTTAATTCAATAATTTTAAAAAATCTTCGCATTTTTATGAGATTTTTAATCATACATTTTTAGGGTTAAGTGCAAAAAAAAACTCCTAAACTATTGCCCTTTTGCAAATAACTCCCTGAACTAAAAATCACTCCTCTACCAATTTAATGGAAAATATCTCATCAAATTAATATAAATTTTTTCATAATTTATTTAGATAAGAAAATATATATTAAATGTAATTCAATAAGAAGGGGTATTATGATCATTTAATGAAATATAGTATAGTCTTTGGGGCGTTATACATATTATAACAAAATGAGATAGTTTAGAGAGTTTTATGCACAAAATATAGTTGAAATGAGTTATTTACAAAATCAAACATAGTTCAAGGGAAAGTTTTTGGCACTTTACCCTACATTTTTTTTGATTCCTTTTTCTCATACTCATTTTGGATTCCATCCATGTCAAACAAAATAAAAGCCCATTTTAAATCCCAAATCCCATTGAATCTCATTATTTACAAAATGGTGTAAAGTACTTCCAAACCTTCATTATTATTCTTTTTTCTCAGGTAATCATTAGATATTATTATTATTGTGTATCTATATATATATATATATATATTCCCTATCCTTCTCTTGGTTGGTGTTTCCCAACTTATTGATTCTACATTTCACCCTTCGATTTGAGAATCAGACAGAAATCACTTCCTCATTAACATTTCTTGGAGCAGGCTTCACGGAGATTCCAAAAGCAGAAGCCTGTTTAATGATAATCCGCATAAACCCTAAGTTTACAAGCACATCAAATAAAGCACAGAAGGCCAATATGAATATTTCTTAATGCATCCCCAAGATACTCTCAGTAAATGAATTATGAACATCTCAGTAAATAAATTCTGAAAGCTGAATACGTTTATCATGGTTTAGTATTTTACATGAGATTAAGGCAAAGTTGATGATGATAACATCATCAATTATTTTGCAGAAAACACACAATAATTCATAATCCCCTCCCATTTTGGAAGGAAATACATTATTAGTTCAGCAAGCCGGACAGAAATTCAATAAGGAATTGAGAAAAAGAATATCTTGTAACAAATCCGTGTTTGAGACAGCTTTCAGATTTTAGTTTATATTATCTCCTTATCAACTTTAGTACATCTCCAACCAGATGCAATGATCCAGTTACAAGAACCTGTAAGTCCACAATAACATACACGTCTGGTTAGCAAGGGTCCGATTTGTTCAGCGAATAGACTCAAATCTGGAAAATGAATGACGGTTATGATTGATAAGAGACTGTATGTACATCTATGATCAATCTAATGGGCCTTAGGAGACACACAATGATCATTTGTTAAAATATTTCTTGGTATCTGATAAACTGCAAGTATTTTTATGTTTTTGTAAATGAAGAACTATATAAACTTGAAACAAGGAATATCCTCACCTGTATTCTTAGAGAGGGGTTTTCTCTAACACAACCCCTTAACCAATTTATTGTCAATGGCAAAGAAGGAATTACTGCACTGCAAGCAAAATAATTGCATGCAGGGCGGCAATGCGAAACATCCTCGTAAAGGAATTCACGGGGTGGTAAGTACTCTGCACCATCCATCTTGCAACTCTTGTCAAGCACATCATCTGCTTGGGCATATGAACAAAAGATCAGATTTTACTGGTCAGATCAGAGGTAAAAAAGTTGAACAAAAAGAGTTATATTCCCAAATGTAAGCTCAACCTGACCCGAAGATTAAAGGATTATTCAAAAACAAATTCAGCTCATCGGTCAACTCTTTTCCAAGATCGCTTTCTCAGTACGCGGACAGGTAACAAATATTTTATCAAATTGAGATGTGCTCAAACGGAGCCTCTATACCAAAACCTATCATCTGTTATTTCTCCATGTGAGGTTGGGAAATATAAAATTCACTCGAACAGGTGAACAAAGGACCTATGTGAATTAAGCACATATGATAGAAAAATCAAAAGAATATTCAATGAGCCGTCAAATGCTAGGTATTAAAAACAGAGTTCATCTCATTGGGCTTTAAAGTCTTCAACAAAAATCTTGATCAATTATAAACTTTGGCTTTGGGTGATGATATTTGACAGGACAGAACCAATTGCAGTATTGTCTCAGTAATACAATGATTAGAAAGGTAAAAATATTTACCAAACTATGGGCTAACAATGTATGAACACCAGTTAGTTACTAAGTAATATATAGAAAAAACAGGGAGCGACAGTTGGCAAAAAATGAGCAATAAAATATTAAAGCTTTTCAGTAAGCAATGAATTGGAGAGAATTACCTTTACCATGAATTATCTTCTCCCATATCCTCTGGAGGTTGAATTGCCATGACAAGTCCCTGGCAGGATTATCCAAAGGAATGACTGAGGCACCAGAAGTAACCTTGTTATATGTCGACATACTTGGGACAAAAATGGCTTTGGAGAAATGAGTGCCTGAGCAAGTTAATATCAAATATTTTACATATCAGTGCTCCATTAAATGATATAAAAATAAAAAGGTAAAAAGTTAAAAATAAATACAAAAAGAAAACTTCAGGGAAAAAAAAAAAAAAGAGAAAGAGGAGGAGGCTGACTGTAAATTTCAAGACATGGACCACTACTGATGAAGGAGCAACAAAAAAGATGGGACAAGTTTTAAGAATCAAATGTCATCAGTATTGTGATATATTAGTGGTTTTATGGATTAGAATGTTTGGTGTCTACTTTATGTACTTGGATTCTTTTTGCTATTTCATATTCCTTGTTGGGCTATCTGAGTCATTCTGAGAGTTATTTAAGTATGATCTCTTTCCTTGGTTTATTAGCCTAGGAACTACATTTTTTTAGAACTTGAGTCCTATCTGGTTAAAACAAGAAGTGGGAAATTTTTTTAGAATGTTGGGTGGTATATAAATAGAAATTCTTGATGAAAAACGAGGTTAGAGTTGACCATATGATTTTTCTTAGTCAAAGTATGAGTGTAAATCTCATCTATAAATTTGGGTGTGAATCACTACACTAGCAAGCTCTCATTGAGTAAAGCACTTTTCCCTTCTTTTTCTTAAACCTCTTTCTCATTTGATGAATTTGTTATTCTGCTAACCAACTGTTTAAGGCCTTGTGTCATCTCTAGTCCATTGCTCACATGTTTTCAGGTTCCTGTAAAAGCTAACAAAAACTTAAATGGAGTGTCTGCAATAATCTTAACCGAACACTTGAACAGATATGGAACTCCATACAGGAACACTTACAAACCAGGACAAGACCACACCACATTACGCAAAGCTGTTTCATTCTTGGGGTTCCCCAAAAAAACCCCACTAAGCCTATACTTCTGTAAGGCATTTACCAGAACAATTTTCTTTTTCTTTTTCTGACCAACTATAGTAAGAATTGCCCAATTAAGTTGCAAAGAAGATGAAAGAATATTAATTAGATGTTTTGGCCATAATGACAAGGATGACTTCACCATGGGATGGACTAACTTGGTCCAGGCTCTAGGCACTGGAAGAACATGGTAAACACCAAAAAGGATGTTGGACTTGAGGTTGTGAGAAACGAGAAGTTCACCTACGGCTTTAGCAAAATATATTATTCTGGACAGAATGAAATGGTGGGAACAAGAGTTGTGTAGCCACTAGCCAACAACATATAGATATGTTACATCTTTTCCGAGGTGAAGATGTTAAGAGAGATGATCTTCTTAAGGAAGAATATGTAGGAGACAGATGATCTTTTTAAGAGAGTAAAATCACAGCCCGGCAAGTCATTTGTGTTATAAGCAGCAGTACCTGAAGAAGCACATGTATTCACAAGCTGTGGGAGAAGAATTTGAGGGTCTCTTATCTCCATGCAATTAAATAAAAGAATCTGCAAAGTATGTACTCTATATATGAGGCGTCATGTCATCTAAACAATACAAATGGAATAGGAACGAGATAAAACATCTATAACCATAAGGAGACATGATAACAGAATTAATATATTCTGACGATGGAAACCATGAAACAGATATCAACTGAAATATTGCATTCTACCAAAAAATAAGGGTAAATTACACTCACACGCCCTATGGTTTGCCCTCTTATTACACAGGGTGGTCGAGATTGATCTTTATTACACTGACCACGCTTATTGGAGTTTGACAGCTAACAGATGTTAAAATTCACGTGACATGTCATTTATGCCCTTCAGCTTATAAGATTAAAAAAATAAAAATTTCTTGTACTGTAAATGACTCTTTTATCCTTTAAATATAAATCGCCTCTCTCCCCTTTCTCTCATATTAGGGTTTTAACTTTTTATTTCTTGACTTGCATACTACATAATCTGTATAAAAATGAAGGAGTCATGCACTTGATACATATTTTCGTTGTGATTGTTCTGGGGAGTTTGGAGGTGAAAGGCAATTCAGCTTTGATTCGTTGCCTCAGATCTTCCTCAAGCCGGCATAATTTCCTTAGTCTGGATGCTGCGAATATGTTTCTGGGAGATTACTGGAGCCACAAAGAGATGAACTAAGGGAATGGAGAGAGATAGATGAAGATAGACTCGGCATCTGACTAGTGCTTGGACTGAAGAGTCATCCATTTGTGGGAGTCTAGTGAGTTTCTGAAGATTTAGTGTTACTTGGGTCATATGTATAGACTATAGACTAGCTACCAGCTAGAGAACTGTAATCAACATATTATGTTGATGCAATTGTACACCCAGGAAGGTTTGAGAAATTGAGAAATATATGTAAAGTTAATCAGATGAATATTTAAAATTAATTTTGCAAAATTTGAAAATTTATTTATGAATTAGAAAATTTGAAATATATAATTAAAATAAAAAAATTAATGTAAATCTTGATCTGAATATTAAAATTAGATATATATATATATTTTGATAAGTGTATATATATATATATATAACATAAAGAAATGTAAATTTAGAAAATGTAAGATATATGTATAACCCATGGTATATTGTTTTGGAGAAGGGGAAGAGCAAATCCACCAATGAAACTTGAGTACAACTGTAGTTTTGCGAATATTAGAATGCTATGTACGTCTTTTCAGACTTGGAAAGGGCAAATCTGCCAAAAATTTCTGACAGTTCTAACAGAAAGTTAACGTCAGGGGGGTTGTTGTAACCTCAGGGGAGGATGGTGTAATTAGGCCCAATCTCGACCACTGTTTGTAACAAGGGCAAACCTCAAGGGGTGTGAGTGTAATTTACCCAAAAAAGAATTAGAAACACTGCATTTCACTGTTTTTTGAGGATTTTACCTTCCGGAATATTTTGTATGATTCCTTTTCCTTGGTATGTTTGGTGTAACCATTCCCCCAATATTCCTCCACATTTCCAACCTTAGAAGAAGAAAGTGAAGGAGATAGAATCTTATGTCCTTTCACAGCATCAGAGAACCATTTGGCACAAGCCTCCATGCTCTCAGGACTGTGAGCTCCGTCCAAGTAGAAGATCAAATCTCCAGAAGAATTTTTCCTGACTTCTAATGAACTGTGAGTCTTTAGAGAAGAGTCATGAACAATCTGAGCCCTTCCAGAAAGGTGTGCAGTTGAAAGACCTTTTACAAAAGCCTCTGGCAAATTGTCGTCTTCTTGGCTACCCTGATTCTATATTCAAAAAATCTGAGCAGTTAAATGCACCAACAGCAAGACGAATAGAACATACTTTAACCTTAAAATATCCACATTCCAATTTAAAATAGCTATCTTTTGTTAGGACAAAAAATAACAAAAGGGAAAGAAAAAGAGGTTCTCTCTGAAATAGCCAATACTTATAAAACAAGAAATCCATAGAATCATTACGGGGATGAATGAAGGAAATCCTCAGTTCATGGATTCATGCAAATCCCAAATGGTATTCCTTAAGATGTCGTTCCTCTTTTGACATACCAATCAATTTTCATATATACCCAATCTAAGATTCATCTGTAAATAGGCCCACGATCTCTCTGATCACATAAACTAATCTCCAAGAACCTGTAAGCCTATAAGAGATCTAACTGACAACATTAGAAGGATTACTCTCCAGAGTCTTAGGAAGCAGGCCTCTTGTGAAAGACTCTGTTCAAGAATCCATTCTTTCACCCATTTGCTAGCATTGCAATTATCTCCCCTCTAATGTAGCTATGAAATTCTTTTTACAATTGCCTACCAGTCCCTTCTTCCTCCTGTGTAGTGCCATAGTCTTTAAATCTCCCTATTCATTCTCGCTATCTCTAACACATGCACAGGCGTGATAGGCATGTACATGCAAGCATGCTAGAGTGTAACTGTGTAAATATAAACATATTACTCTTACTACTCCAAGTACTATAGTCATTTTTAGCTGCTTTCCAAGTTTCCATCATTCTTACAAGGTAAAAAAAAAATGGAGATTACCAAGAGTTCAAATATGATGATGTAATAACTATAGTTTTCATGAAAAGAATAAAGAATAATTAAGGGTGTATGGAGTTCAACTAACATTTTGGAATAGCTTTTCCCAGTTTCCTGTACTTCGAAGCCAACTTTTACAAAGGGAAACAGCAAGACCAGCATTACTTAACTGGTGGTCGCCAGACAAGCTTAGCTTTACTCCACCCAACTTTTTACAGTCAAGTGGTGCTGCCACTTCCAAAGGAACCTGAAAATTTTACAAAGATATCAATTGAAAATGCTTCTATGTAGGACTCGAAGAACGAGCTGGTCCATGCAGGATGCAAAGATATAGCAAGTAAGCAGCAAGGTCTCCCTTTAGGAACTAATACACTAAGCTAGTGACTATCTTCAGACTTAAAATATTTTTTTATTGTGCAATGTGTAAATTAATTGGGATCATTTTCACATCTTTGGATCTAACAGCTGCAGTCTAACTGCATCTTAATCTAAAAATAATGCAACACAGATATGTATATGCACAATCTTGTGCATTTATGCATTTATATATAGAATCGTGATTAAATCAATTAAAATCAATTAGGGATCACAAGTTAACCAAACTATCAGGAGAAACACCTAAACTAACCCAGTCCTTATTGAGATGACTCTTTTGGGAGCAGATGAACAATTAAATCGAGTAGAGGCGAGTTTGGAAAAAAAGGATGGATACCTGCACCAAGTGTAGGGTGAGCAGATGAACACTTTTCATCACAATTGAGCACCAATACGACACCACTTGCCCATTTTTGAAACATCCAGAAGAAAATGCAACGCATTGTTCAAGGGAACGCCCTAGTGTTTACTCTTTATATTCAGAATCATATGGTCCTGACAAAAGTTAAGCTGGCTAAAATTTCAGAGCTCAGTTTTTTAGGTTATGACTTAGATAGGATGGGATGGAGATTCAAGTTTCCGTAGTTGATACCAATAATTGGAAAAAGACTTTATTGAGAGAAAAAGCTCAAGGGTTATTCCGAGGTGTTATGAGGTTTTGTTGAATTCATCAGCTAGAGTCAGCTTTGGCAATTTATGTGACCACGCTGAAAATAATCATTGCATTTGAGGTTAAGAAAGTAAAGGAGAACGATAAGATAAGTTTTAATGTATTCTTATTTTCTGGAGGCCTACAAAAGTATTTGTGTAAAAAATAAAGACAGAAACTTTTGCTTGCAACCGATTTGAAATGGTAGAGAAAATGAATTGACAGTTTCAAGCTGTCGAGCATGAGGAACACTTGTTCGAATCTAAAGACTGCTAAATTTTACAAATAATGTCAAAGATCAAATGTAGATTTGTACCTAACCACTCTTCTTGCACTCTGAATTGGCAGGCCCTTATTGTGCAAATCAAACCCAAAGATGCACATTTTCTGCACCAACAATGGTTTCGATGGACAAAATTTCACAAGAAGCTAATAACTTCTAAAATCTCTTGCAAGGAGGAGAAGAAATTCTTCAATTCTTGCCAAATAGTTTTCTTTATAGTTATTGATTAAATCTTAAACTCTTCCTTTTCCATCTTCTCTTTTTCATTTTCCCTTTAGTGGAGGTCTATGTCACCTAGACTCAGGTGCATGTGTTGGGTGCAGGTATGTATCCAAGAGACAAATATATCAAATCTCCAAAGTCTTTGGACACCACTAAATAATCATATTACCTAAAAAAAATTATTTAATTTTATAGAATAATATTTTTTTCTTTACGATACATAGTGTTTAATAAAGGCATTTCACTCTTTTTGAATCGATAGATCATAAAATTGAATAATTAGATATGTTTTTTAGGTGCATGTCCAACCAAAAGTGTCAGACACATATCCCATACCGATGTCTGAGTATAGTGCGTCCGACACGGGTATTTCAACTACTTTTGAAGAGTCACATGTAACATAGGTGGAGGTATGAAGTTGTTGCTCCCGTCTTGCTCGTTCTTGTTGTGATAAGAGGGTGGAGAAAGGCAGTGACAGGGTCAAAGAGATATCTACATCTGAACAGGACCAAAGTGAGAAAAAGATGTAGGTATGGTCAAGGACAGGGCAGGAGCCTTTCTTGGTAGCATATTATCATATTGGATTGGATTGTAATCCACTATTGAGTCTGTCTAGCAAAAAGATAACTTCTATCCACTGTCTTTTTCAGGATAAGGCATTGACTACAGATCTCTTGCATACAGTGTTTCTCAATTTAAAAAATTTAAAAAACAGCATCATGTCCCATATGGAAATATTTTTAAAGAAGTGAAAAATAAACCAAATGGAAGACATGTTCATGATAACAGGTTTCCAACATGATCTATCCTAGAAAAAGAGATACCAAGAAACATTACCATCAGTCCACCAGCCTTCTCCTGAAGAACAACCATTGCTTCAGAAAGTTGGGGCACCGTAAACGCAGGAATGTGAGGCTTTAGGAGCAGGGAAGACATCAACCCAATTCAGAAAAAAAACTTGAAATGAAAACTGCCAACCCAGATAATCAAAATACATTTTTACAATAAATCATCCATTATTAAGGAAAACCAGATTCATGTTAGTATAAGTATACATAAGATCCTTATACCTTGAATATTCCTGCCTTGTGAGAAGCAATCTGTTCAAGGGTATTCCCTGCATATTATGAAAATATACACTCCAGTTCAAACATGTGAACAACTCTTGCTATGTTTTCCTCAACTATACAATTCCAATTGCAGAAAAAAAGAGATAGAAAATTGGAAAGTAGCGCACACACAAAAATAATAAATAATAAAGAAGAAGAAGAAGATGGGAACAGTCAAATGCAAGTTTACCAACTTATAAATCATGCCCAGAGAAATATGTACAAATGAAGATTGAGAACAACCGTTTTATCAACAAAAAACAGAGAAAGGTTATTGAGGAGGATGTGAGATGTTCAGAAGAGAACGCACCCAATACTTCCATGTGATCCATACCCAAAGACGTAATACCACAGGCAACAGGTTCCTCAATCTGACAAAATTTTAATTAAATTTCATGCCATGGACATCATTCTACGGTCAATTTCTACAATTTATTCCAAGCCAATGTAGGTTCTCTGAGAATATGCATACCACATTTGTTGAGTCGTTTTCCCCTCCAAGACCAACCTCAATAATAGCAACATCTACCTATCAAATAAAAACTACATTAGTCGCAGATGTATCATAATACGGCAAACAAATAAAAAAACAATAATATAGAATTAAATAAAATATTTCTTTATAGAAGTTGAAAACAAGGAGCCAATACCGTAGCAAGTGCAAGTACATGAGGGGATGAACTGGCACCCTTGATTGGTTCAAATTAGACTAGAGGGGGTTTGAATAGGTCTTATGGATACTCTGCGAACTAATTATAAAATTTCACTTAATTTTTTTCCACTTTTCAGTTTAATTAGCTACCCACTTGTCTCAATCAGTATCATAAACACAGAAAACAGTAAAAATAAAGTAAGGAAAACCCTAGAAAGGAGATACACAATATTTCATGTGAAAACCCTAGAAAGGAAAAAACTATGGAACTTTTAAACCCTAGATACACAACTAAGTTGCCAGATTCTAACACCAAAAGTCCCCTAGTTACATCTGACCACGCTAGGTGATCCTCCTTGGATTCTGTCATGCCAGTCAACAAACTTGATCATCCACAAGCTTGATCTCCGTGGTTTGCTCAAATCCTTGTTTTCCCCAAAATCACCCAGTTGTTTGGTTACAGAGTAATCTCTTCTATGCTTCTTACTTTGAATTATTCAATCACGTAAAATATAGAACTCTGTGAAAACCTTAAATTGATTCTCAAAAGCTTCTCTCTCTAAAAATATAAATTTTCTCAATAATATATATAGAGGTTAAAAGGAAACCCTAAATTGACTTTACACAGAGCCTTTAGTTTGGAGGCCCAAACTTGATGGTCTCCATTTTAAGGCTATTTCTGAGCTTGATAGAGATAGGATTGAGAATCCTTTCACTGAAGAAGAAGTTCTTAAAGCTCTATCAAGTTGTAATGGGGACAAAGCTCTGGGACCTGATGGCTTTACTATGCGATTTTTGATGGAAAGTTGGGCGGTTGTAAGAAATGAGGTAATG